>CM060639.1:3241063-3378563 GCA_030578275.1 Meda fulgida
TTTTCTCTCTCCTCTCAAGTGTCCAGATGCTGTAATTGAAAAACAGTGCAGATTCTGTAAGACTCATCCTGACTATCACATCTGTCTTTCTTCTTTCATGTCTGTCTCTCACGTCTTTCCACGCCTGTTGCATGATGCAACAACATGCAGCATGACCAGTGTAATTCAAATGACTCTTATGAACTGATTCATTTCAGTGAATCGTTCACAAATCAGTCTCTGAGGCTGCATCCGAAATCACATACTCTCTTGAATGAGTACTTACTTCACGGTCACTAAAAAAGCCCAATCTATATAGTTTTAATGTGTGTAGTAGTATGAATGTAATCTGTACTACATTCGCCATGTTGTCATTATTATGTGACCTACAGCTTCAGTTGCGTTTCTTTTACTGTCTATGGTTGCGTCGCTTCGCTGCCATTCATAAATCCTCTCCCGTGGCCTCATGGGATAGTAAAGTGTCCATCATAAGCTAGCTCACTTCAGAATCAAGCCAGAAGCAGTAGGTCATGTGGGTAGTTGTTGCCTACTCTTTTATGTCTGTGAATTCAGACATACTTCTTTTGTCACATGCTGTTTTTCGCCTACTATATAGTCTGGAAGTATGTGATTTCAAATGCAGCCAAACTCATGAGTTATTAGTTTGATTCAGTCAAACAAATCCCTTACTGAATCAGTTGAAACGTTTTTTGACTTGCTTGAAACATCAATGTTTTTTTTCATCATGTTCAACTCAAAATGAATCAAGAACTGTCATAAATTCATAATTGCAGCGCGTGTAGTCATGATTATTGTAATATATCAATGTTTTGTATAGCATATAGTTGGGGGTTTTCTTCCTCAAACGCTGCAAAAAATTATTTTCTTACTTAGTAGTTTTGTCTTGTTTTCCATTACAAATATTGAAAATGTCTTACATCAAGATACAACTATTTTAAGAAGAAAAAACTTAAGATATCAAGTCTTGTTTTCTGAAAAATATATAAAAAGTGAGTGATTTTATACTTAAGAAAAAAAACATCTTCCAATAGGGTGCGAAAAATAATAGTTTTTTCCCCTTTGAATTATGTAGATTTTAGCAGATATTTTTATTTTATTTTAGGTAAAAACTCAATATCTTAAGTCATTTTGCTTCTCAAGTAAATGTATCTTGATTTAAGAATGTTGAGATATTTGTAATAGAAAACAAGTCAAAAATACTGAAGAAGAAAATCTTTTTTTTTTGCAGTGAAATAAAAATAATGGTTGAATGAAACCAGGATGATTCCCATCCCAACTCTGTTCTCTCCGTCACATCTGTCTCTCTCTGTCTGTCATAGTGTGTCATATATTGTTGATAATCATGCTTTGAGATTGCCTGAGAGTGTGTGTTGTGTGCAGGAGCTCAAGAGGAGCAGGGGAGGAAAACTGTCCTCCGCTGAGGAGAAGCTGGATGAATATTTAATCGACCTGCAGCACAAAAACAGGTTTGATGACACACCCGGACACAAATGTACAAACACAGGTCAGATAACACAAAAATAGGTTAACTGTGTGAGCTCAGGTTGAGCGATATCGCTTCAGTTACGAGCGCAGCAGGAATCACACCACGCTCAGCCATGTGACGTTCTACATGATTGGACGCGCTAATGAGCTGCTCTGATTGGCTGAAAACCTGCTAAAGTGAAATTCTAACTGGCCGTGGAAATTTGTAACCTTAAATGACGTGCAGTCTTTGAACTCAGCTGCCAGTAAATATCTAACTGCCAGTGAAACAATATCTTGCCAACACATGATTCAGAGAGACCAATCCTCTGTTGGGACACATTCACATCTCAGCTTGTTTAATCTGCATGCTAAAAATGTATTTTTAATCTAATACTATTAGATTCATTACTATTATTGTTCTCTAATATTAAACCTACTAAAACTAAATGTGTAATTTTACAAAAGATTTCTAGTTCAAATAATGTTCTTTTGAACTCTCTATTAATCAAAGAATCCTGAAAAAATAAATGTATCACAGTGTCCACAAAAATATGAAGCAGTTTTCAACATTAATATTAGTAATAAGAAATATTCTTGAGCATCAAATCATCATATTAGAGTGATTTCTGAAGGATCATGTGACACTGAAGACTGGAGTAATGATGCTGAAATTTCAGCTTTGATCTCAGGAATAAATTACACTTTACTAGATATTCAAATAAAAAACAGTTCATTCAAGTTGTAGTAATATTTCACAATTTTACTGTTAATTGTACTGTATTTTGATCAAATAAATGCAACCTTCGTGAACATAAAAGACTTTTTTCAAAAACATTTAAGAAAATCGTATCAAGCCCAAACCTTTGACAATTTAAAAAACTTAGAGAAAAATGAATGATTAAGTTTGTGAGACATAAAACCACATGCATGTCATCAAAAATGTACGATTTATTGCTGATCCAATAGGGACAGTGCGAGTAGATGGTCAGCGGGTTAAATGAAGTGTGAGTTGCCTGAATAAACTTAAGTGAACACAGAGTGAAGAGTTAAAATAGAAAAAATTTTCAGACACATGACTAGTTAGAAACAGTGTTTTGGCCACTAAAGCAACCCATGGTTTAAAAACCGCTGTTTCCCTGCCTTTCTACCTGCATCTTTCTTCCACTCAGTAAATGTGTGCCGATCAGCTCGTGTCATGTGTAATGCTCTCCCTCAGGGCGCTGAGAAGACTGAGAAGGAAAGATCCCCGTCAGGAGGAGTTGGAGATCTTAGAGCAGGGCTTCAATCTGTACATCAACGGCGCTCACATCAACACTGCTAATGCGGCTCACAACAGGTCCAGCAGGAAAACCACACAGCCTTTAGAAGCAGCCCATCCACCGACACATAGAAACACACGCACCGCAGGTAAACACTCACCACACACTGACGTACGAGCAGAGGCTTCCTGTGACCTGCCGGATGAGATGGTGTCTGTGTTCACACAGATTCCTCCAGAGCGAGTGCAGAGGAGTGTGAACTAGACCGGCAGAAACAGAGGAGCCACACGGCACCTGAGAAAACACAGAGACGCCGATGGGTGCAGGTAATGCCCTGCCTAGTGCTGTTTACTAATGTCACTGTTAGTATTACTGATTTAAACAAACCCCAAACACTCACCCACGCTAGATCTACTTCTCCTTCCTGCCACTGCATCTGAACTGTATGCACATTACTATAGGAATCTGTCTACATCTGCACTGAGACAGGAAGTAAAGAGAAGATTTCACCGGAGCGCAGATACTCCGATGACTTTGAGCCGGACGAGACCGTGGATATGGAGGTGAGAATATGTGTGTGTCAATGAATATTACATTTTTCATCTCAGAAGTAATGTTCCATCCATAATTACATAATTACAACTTCTAAGCTCCACCTGACCGTTGCGAGTCTTAAAACAACTAAAATACGATTTTTTTTTCAATATTTTGCGGTGAATTAATGTAGTAAGCTATTTTGCTGTCATTATTGATGTGAATAATTATTTATTAATTCAAAAACATGAATAACTCATAGTGACCGGCCTTGGAAAATTGACATCTTTACCCTTAATTAAAATATTATTACAAATTTGTTAAACGTTATATATATATATATTAAAAACAAATACCCCCTTTTTCATCCCTTTTGGCTGCTACTGTATGTAGTTGCACACAGCTGCATAAATATGGTAATTTTGCATTTGTAATCAACTAATAATGAGTATTTAAACAAATACTGTCACTAGCGCATTATATTGATACAATGTACATTTTGGCAAAAATAGTGTGTTATCCAGGTATTCCTCGCATAAAGAGAATTAGCATACATTGTCTGTTATACATACAGCACAGTTATTTCAAAAATACCAGGTCCTATGCCCTTCTGAACATTTTTCCATCTCCAAAAGCATTTTAAAGTTGTTGTTGTTGTATTCACCTTGTGTTTCTCTCTCAGTCTGCTCATGAAAGCAGTAAAGCGTCTCATTCACTCGGTCAGAGGTCACGCAGTGAGCCGGAGCCTGTCGACAGAGTTCTTCTGAATCCTGACCAGGTCAAGGTCAGGAGCAGATGTCACACACTCAGCCTTTGAATATTTTGTCATCATTGATATAGTTTGTTTGTGCTATTGTTTGTCTGCCTACACAATGCTTGACCAGTGTTAGTGTGTTTCAGGCCCTGCGTCGCAGTCTGGAGGTGAGCGTCAGGCGCAGCACTCGAGACTCAGCCGGAGAGGAGTCGGAGGAGGAATGGATAGAAGAACAGATCGAGAGAGAGGAGAGCAGCGAAAGCCTTCCTGACCTCACACTTCCTGTCCAACACACAAGCCAGCCAATCAACAAGCAGCTCGGACATGGTGACCTCATCATGCTGGAATTTGGCCCCTCCTCACAAGGTGATGATTTCTGACAGCAAAGTTATTTGACTGTTTTTGTATTTTATTTATTTATTTATTTATTTATTTATTTACAGTGAAATAGTGTTATTACAACAGTAATATTTCTTTACTAATATCCCCCCCCCCCCCCCAAAAAAAAAATGCAATTCGACTTTTCCCCCCAAATTTTGTTCTTGGCCCTAGTTTTGCTCTTGATTCCTGATAGACCAAACTAGTGTCTAACCTCGCTTCAAGTGAACAAACCATCAGAATGAAGTTGTAAACCCAGTGCAAATAGTCCATATTTTCAATGATGTTTGTGTGCAGGTGGGCGAAAGATCGAACACTCTCTCTCAGCTAAAAGAAAGGACAACGTGGAGTCGTACATCCCCACCAAACCAGTGACCGTGAGGAGACAGACCGAGAGAGCATGTGAAAGTGGACAGGCGATGTCACGTAAGCGCCTCTCACACTTACTCATCAGTGTATGCTTGCTAACATTAACAAATTAAAGTGAAATATGGATATAAGGTGTGGGCCGCTTTACAGCAAACAGATTGCAGACAAAGTCAGAGAGATTTATATTAAATACAATTCATTCAGACACACAAATTATTAAATAAAATAGTTCAATATATTTTAAATGTACTATTTTATCAAATATTTATGTGTGTTTAGGGTTTATTAAAGAAGGGACATTGAGACAGCCATACATTTTAGTATTGTAATTTTACAAAAGGATTATTATTATTTTATTTGTCGTAAATATTGAAATCTTTTTCTTTACTTTACAGTTAAATATTTCAAAAGTAATATTTCTTATTTTGTTGAATATTTTTTATTTAGCAATTATATTATATTATATTATATTATAGTAATATTGATCTATATGATCACAACATTGCCAAATTGTCTAGCCTCACAAACAAGCATGAGAAACCTTTTTTTTTCTTCTAATCAATCACCCCCTATTGGTCAGCCCTTTATTAAAGTATTGCACCATTAGATGCTTAACTACTGGAATCATGCACAGAATATGATTTGTTGTCCTGCAGGCTCGTGCAGCCGTGTCGAGCGCCCCCTGTCTGTGGCTCGAAAGTTGCAGGACCAGAGAGATTCAGACGAGACGGCAGTCGGTGTGTTTCAGGCCCTGCAGAGAGAAAACACACCGCTGCAAACACACCGGCAGAGAGCACAGGAGAGGAGGACGGCCCAACACACACCGGTACAGCTTCACTCACAACACACAACTCTACAATGCCTTGTCATTTTCATATGTAAATGATAGATAATATAGCCTAATTAAGATGACAGTGTAAAATGCCTGTCTGGCTATTTTTAAGGAGGAGGAGGAAGATGATGATGATGATCAGTATCGGGTTAACAGAGCTATGCGGAGAATCGCGCTCATGGAACCCAGGTATACATTCCTCAAGCATACATAACTGACATCAGTATTGTGAAACTAGATTTTAGATAGTTAAGTTACTTGAAGTAACAAAAAGCTGCTATATTACTAATTTGAACAGGGTACCCGCGGGTCTTAAAAGCCTTGAAAAAGTCTTGAATTTGATCATCTCAAATTAAGGCCTTAAAAGCCTTGAATTTAGTATACAAAGTCTTGGATTTCGTTACAAAGGTCTTATTTAGTTTTTACCAAAAGTAAAGTAACTGCAGTTTGACTAAAAGTTGACAAAAAATGCAAAGACTTTTCGTCAACTACAACTATAAAAAACAGTATGACTCAAATGTGATTAAGACCAATAAGCATTTTCGTCTGAAGACTAAGACTAAATCAAAAATGGGTGCCAAAATTAACACTGGCCTACACACACGTGCGCGCTACAATGCTGTTGCGAATGTGTTAAATATGACTGATATATAATTCAATATATATTTAATTCAAGTAACCTCCTTGTACATAATTATTTTCTAGGGTTTAAAATGTATACAGATTTGACATTTTCCCCTCATACTTCTGTCGGAATGGGTACGAAGTTGGCATTGAATTTCATTTGTAATGGTATTAAAAAGGTCTTAAAAAGCCTTGAATTTAAGTTGGAGGATCCTGGGGGTACCCTGTTGAAACTATTTTGGGGGGCAATATCTGTTGGCGTAATTACAATTAGTCAGAGCTGTACTTATCTGGCATCTCAATACGTGTGACTGACAGCATTAAATCTAAGTCTAAATATACTACCGTTCAAAAGTTTTAAGTTGGTAAGAAGTCTCTTCTGCTCACCAAGGCTGCATTTATTTGATCAAAAATACAGTAAAAACAGTAATACAGTGAAATATTATTACAGTTTAAAATAACTGTAATAAATATTAATTTATTTTATTTATTCCCCTGATGGTATAGCTGAATTTTCAGCATCATTACTCCAGTGGTTCAGTGTCACATGATCCTTCAGAAATTATTCTAATATGCTGATTTGCTGCTCAAGAAACAAGTACAGTATTTATTTGAAATAAAAATCTTTAACATTAACATTATAAATGTCTTTACTGACAGTTTTGATCCAATTAAATCCTTGCTGAATTAAATGATCAATTTCCTAAAAAAAAAAAAAACTCTTACTGACCCCAAATATTTGAAAAGTAGTGTAAATTAATAATAAATAAAAAATGACTTTACTATCTGTCTCTCAGGCAGCAGAAGTGTTTGTTAAAGGCTCTCGAGAGGATCGATGCGGTCGATCAGTCTGATCTCACTGACAGCAGCAGCTTCACTCTTCCTGTGAGTATATCTCATGTCTCATTTAATATCTCAGTTAATCTGATTTGGACCATGCTGTTTGTTCTACCTGCTCTGACCAGCTTGACCAAGGTGGACCAACTGATAGGGCTGGGCGATATAGCTAAAGATGTTCATATATATATATATATATTTAATTGGGCTGTTGACGCATGCGATTAATTCAAAATCCTTAACGCATTAAAAAGATTTAACGCAAATAAATTACTGAAGCCTGTGAAATTGAGGTCATTAATGTAATTTACGTCACGCAGTTACATGATCTTACATCAGCGATGGCAGAGAGAACAGAGACTCGCGGACAGTTTTCAGTGAATTATTCAATTGTGTGTGTTTCGCTTTAAAACACGAGCTCTGTCATATTCTGTGATTGTTTCTTTAGAGCACGAGCTCTCACGCATCATGCTGTGTGAAATAGAGACTGAACCGAACGTCAAAACAGATGATACGCAAACTACGATTATTGGCTGGATAAAGCAAACCAGCGTCGCGATAGTAAAGTTTTGATTCCGATGATGTACAGTCGTACAGTCGGTGTATGTGAGCTCAGTGTTTAAAAGGTAAACAAGCTCTTTGTTGTTGCACTGTTCACAGAATTCTGAAAGCTTTGTTCTGTAATGGTTTTTTTTTCATTGATTTCATTCATAGTTGGTTATTTGGTGTCTTTTGGAGTATCCAAGTGTCCTTTTTTTTAGAATAATCCTTAAATCTGATGGTTTACTTCACTGGATATAGCAAATGATGACAACATAAACGTATTACACCAGATACATGTTTGATTTCATGATAAGTATCCGATTAATTGCACAATAGGGTGTGATTAATCACGATTAATAAAAATGTATCTTTTGACAGCCCTAATATACATTATATATAAAAACAATATATATATATGTATAGATAGATAGATAGATAGATATCGACCAGCCCTAATTATATAATTAATTTTAGATAAATATATATTTTTATTTAATTTGCTCAAAAAATTAAAAAAGTGATTTATTTTGTGGCCCCCTCCCATTAAAAAGACATGATCTGGATAAAGCAGCTATTGTAAGAAACTGCAAAATCAACAATTGTTAAAATAAAGACCACTTACTGCTTTTTACTGAATGAACACACAATTAGCTTAAAGATACCAATATAAAAACATGAAACACAAAAAATATGAAAATGATACAAAAAGTGCAATCTTCCTGTTAGTTATAATGAAAGCATTCATGAGCGTGTAGAAGAACAAAACTCCAGCGTTTTGAGTGGTATTGAGTTTTACGTTCTTTATTTCCATGACAGCAGAAGGACGTATCTCTGCAGGTGACGCCCACTCTTTATGTCACCATGGAGATCTTGTCAAACTGGGGTCACCCGGGCCAGGTCGGGCTCACAGAAGTTCAGTTCTTCTCTCCTCAAAGCCAAAAACTCTACGTGTCTCCACATGACCTGGACATTCGAAACACGGACCCGCCCGGGAATCTCGCTGCCCTCGTCAACGGGAAAACTAAAGTAAGTATTTGTGTACTTTACTACTGTAGCCCACTGATTAATAATAATTGATGCATTAAAATTAGCATGTGGTCTATATCTGTGTAGACCACAAAAGTGCGTCACATGTGGACGTGTCCGTTCCAGTCGCCGGTCCAGCTGTATTTCATCATCAGGAATGTGGAACGATCCCCTGGATTCAACATCTCTCGGATCAAAATTTGGAATTATAACCACAGCATTAATGTGAGTACAGCCGAAAGTACAAACACCCAGAACAGGAAGATAAAACACTATAACACTGTTTATTAAAAGCAAGAACAACTCCTTCAATCCAAACGATCTTGTCATCAAGAACATTCGCTGACATTCTGCGCTTGGAAAACACACGGTCCACACATCAGTGAGCTGCCAGTTTTGTTGTTTAAGGGTGTGTTCACACTTGGCATGTTTGGTTGGATTATAATGAACTCTGGTGTGATTGCTCTGTTAGTGCGGTTCATTTGAATAAGTGTGAAGGCTGCCGTCTGAACCCAGGTGCGCTACAAACAAGCAGACTAAAACGATGTCTCGGTTTGCTTCCAAACGGACCAAAGACATGTAAACAAACAAAAAACGGGACATAATGTCACAAGATCCAACCCTTGAAAGGACACAATGCTCAAGCAAACCTGTTTTTTCTCGTAACAGTCGTGATGTTTCCCATCACAGTTCGGTACAGGCATCAGAACCACGTCTCCTCACAGCAGATATATGTGTGTGTGTGTGTGCGTGTGACGGAGGGATTCCTGACACTGTTTTGATCCCTTTACACCTTTTATAAGCTCTTTAGAGTTCTCAGCTGGTCAAAACACCATCATAGGCAGGCTACGCACATACAACCAGTGCTTTGTGTCAATAAATGTCCTCACAAAGATAGATATACAAGAATGTGTGTCTTGTGTCTGTATCTGTCTCTCTGTGTGAGTGTGCATCTGTGCATGTGTGTGTGCGCCCGTGTGTGTGCACGTGTGTCTGTGTGTGTCTTGTGTCTGTATCCGTCTCTGTGCGAGTGTGTGTGTGTCTGTTTGAGTGTGCGTGTGTGCATGTGTGTGTGCGCCCGTATGTGTGTCTGTGTGTGTGTGTCTTGTGTCTGTATCCGTCTCTGTGTGAGTGTGAGTGTGTGTGTGTGTGTGTGTGTGTGTGTATGTGGAACAGTTGGAGATTAGCTGTAGGGATTAGCTGAGTTTATCTCCCCCACACCAGCCCTCCGTCAGTCTGATCACTGCACTCGTCTACGGCACAGAAGCTTCAACGTCTCTTTACACGTTCACTGATGTACAGATCTAGAGAGATTCAACGGTAGGGTGTGAATGATGTCAGTGTGTGAGAGAATGTATGAGTGTGACCGTCTTATTCCTGATGTAAAGATGCCCTTCCTGGATCTGTTTAATTTCATTATCTATCTATCTATCTATCTATCTATCTATCTATCTATCTATCTATCTATCTATCTATCTATCTATCTATCTATCTATCTATCTATCTATCTATCTATCTATCTATCTATCTATCTATCTATCATAAAAATTTGCTGTAACAAAGAAAGTAAGACAGAAATATATATTGTACTGTAAAATGTACTACTAAATAAAGGAAAAACAATAACAAAGGAACGTAATGCAACCAATATATTTTATTTTAAACAGTATACAATTTCTATAAAAAAATTCATTATACAATTTCTTATTTAAAAAAAAAGTTGTTTTGTGGTAAATTGTTATCTTTTCATTTAGTTACATCTTCCAAGATTGATTCAATTGTTCACATTTTATGACTTAAAACAGATTTCATGTGGTCATAAATTAAAAGCTAGCTTTTCTGTGTAGTTTTATTTACATGAATTACTGAGGTCTAACAAACATGTGGGATACATTTTCTTCCCCAGTAAGGGTGTGAATATTGTGATAATTATAGATAAATGATATGCACATTGGTAACACTCACATTTAGTGATCCATTTGAATATGCATGTGTTTGTTCTGGCAGGATCTGGACGTGGGCGCTCGGCATGTTCGCTTGTATGTGAACAGCACTCTGGTCTTCGAGGGTCAGTTGGAGAAGGGTTGTGGTAACCAGGTCTTCGACTACAACAACCTCATTGAACTCCAGGAACCACATCTCCCAGAGTGCACCTCTCCAAGCCCTGTCTCTTCAGGACACAGTCTCCGAGACTGCAGCCCACATGACCATGAGCCTCAGGAGTCGAATGCTGATTTCCCAGTAGTAGAAACAAACCTGGACAAATCAGACAGTGGCACTAACCTGGTTAACCCTGGCAGCTGTGCGGCGGCAATGCAAAGAGACTCTCCCCCTTTGGATCTCTCTTTACCCTCTGAACGCAAGGATGGGTTTCCACATGTGGAGGCGATGGAGACGGTGACCACGCAACCATCCTCCAGTCGGATCCCACTTTGGCTTCGGCCTGTGAATCGGAGTGCACCGGATGAGGCCGAAGGGTCTCGGGAGCGAGAGCGACCTCAGTGGCTCCAACAGCAGAATACATCCCAACACAAATCCAAACACTCAGTGCTCCCTGAAATCTCATGCAACCCCGTACGTGCTTGCAAAGAGGCCTCGAGCCACAAGGGGGCGCAGAGGACAGCGTCCCGTGAACTCAGTTCTGATTCCTTGGATTTGGACCCTGATTTGGGGCTGAATTATAGGCTAGAGGCCAAACATGAGAGAGACCTGAGCATGCAGACAGAACAGGAATCACACTTAGACTTAGAGCAACACTTGAGTGATCGGTTGGACCAGGATTTGGACCTGTGGGATGAGCGCTTTGAGAGGAGGGAGCGACCCGTCAGTGGCAGGAGAGGTTCAGCACGATCTTTACACCAAACACAACCCAGCCACAGCAGCGACTTCACCACAACAGGTGCATTTCTCAAAGTACACCAAAGCTACATCTGTATTTGCACACTAGCTGTCTAGAGTACTATGGTAGCTATTGTGTGGCGTTCATGTTATGTTTACATTAATTATTGAGCTCTAACAAGCATGTGGAATGCATTTTCTTCCCCAGTTATGGTATGAAATAAACATTATATCTATCGACTAATGATTTGGGGAAAAATATTTCTATAAAATGTTTTGCCATTTTCCCCAGCCCTAGTTAGTTCTCTTTTGATTCTCTTGCTGTAGAATAATGTTGAGGTACGTGAGTTAGAAACTTCTACAGTTTTTTTTAACAATTGTATGAACCTACATATCAAAATCTACTTTAAATCTGTAAATGAAAATTTGACTATTTACTTGCATAATCTCCTTTTTTGCACAAAAGTGCACTTTATTCCAAAGACGAAACTGTCTTTGTAATGTGTTTGTAAATCCCACTCTTTATATATTTTTTTTGTTGAAGATCATGATTCACAGTATGTCAAAAACTAAAGTAAAATTATTTTTCAACAGTGCCTACTAGAAATGTGCAAATTGGGATGGAGCCAATCATATCTTCCCCATGGATTTATGCACCTTTTGAAGGCTAATGATTAGTCTTTCTGTACATTTATGGCTATTTTATTCTTGCTATTATATGTTTGTTCTTGTTACCGTAGAGGAGAGCGGCCCATCATCCGGCCATAACAGAAGACTCAAGCCTCATTGGTGTGAACCGGATGACCCGTTAATGGAATCATGGGACTCGTTAACAAAATTTAACCAGTGTCAGCGAGGACGAATCTCCAACATGGGACTGGAGGGTGATATTTTTGATGAGTTTGTTCAGCGTCAGTCCCGCTCGACACCCGTCTCCACCCGACGCCCCTCCGCTTCAGCGCTGCCTGGTTTTGATGACCCTGAAGATGACCCTCGTGACCCTGATGAGGACTTCGAGATCCCGGTTCTCCCGCAAGGTCGTCACCTCGTCATTGACATCATGTCCACGTGGGGCGACCGTCACTACGTCGGCCTCAATGGTATTGAGATCTTTTCCTCCACCGGTGAGCCGGTCAAACCAGTCCACATCACTGCCGACCCGCCTGATATCAATATCCTGCCGGCCTACGGGAAAGACCCACGGGTCGTTACCAACCTGATAGACGGCGTACACCTGACGCAGGACGACATGCACCTCTGGCTAGCTCCGTTCACCCCGGGCCGCAGGCACGTGATCTCCGTGGATCTGGGTGTTAGATGTTGCCTGGCAATGATCCGTGTTTGGAATTACAACAAGTCCAGGATACACTCGTTCAGAGGAGCAAGAGAAATGGAAATGAGTCTTGATGGACGTTGCATCTTCCAAGGGGAGATCGCCAAAGCTTCTGGAACACTCTCAGGAGGTATGGACGAAAAGATAATCAAAAGCAAAATGCTTGTTAATTAGTTGCATTCCTGTAGCTCAAACAGTAGATTTGGCACAAGGAACACCAAGGCTATGGGTTCGATTTCCAGGGAATCCATGTACTAGTAAAATGAACACCTTGAATGGAGTGTAAATCGCTTTAGATAAAAGCATCTGCCGAATTCATAAAGATTAGGTGTGTCACAATATAACGCAATGCAAAAATGTGACAATATGTATGGTGTATAGGTCACCCAATATTTAGATTTAGCATCAAAACCAGGAGGTCAGACATTTGATCTTCTATGTTTACTAAACCAAACCCCCTATGGTGAAAATCTAGTTTTTAATGTTGTTTATTTGTCTATGTGGTGTTTTTAATATGCTTTAGGACAAATCTTCTCCAAATTCATCTGTCAATACAGTTGCTCAGTATTTTCCCCTTAAAACTGCAGTGAACCAAAGACACAGTTTGAATCTGCCCCTTTCCGTCACAAACACGGGCCAATCCTGTCTACATGCGGGGCAGGGCTTTTCCTTTCATTACTTCTAGGGATGCTGATTTTTACAAGGCAGCTGTCTGACTCTGAGATGTGTACGGGAACATGGTTTGTGTAACATTGTGTAACAACGCATTATTAGCTGTTTGATGACATAGTCAAGCCAAAGGCTAATTATATCAATTACCGTTATGTGTCCGACATTGTAGAGAGCATAACATAAAACATAAAACGCATTACCATTCTGATACCTCGACCTTATAGACGAGCCAGTATAATTCACTCTTCCTCTTCTGAATCAGTTTCTGGTATATGGCTGAATTAAAGCAATATTTCCACTTGCCATTGTGTACTGCTTACTAGAGTTGACCAGGTGGATTAGGTAGTACGAGCTGGTGTGAGTGGAGGCGGGGACTAATTTAGCATATTAATGGATCCATGTACTAAATGAATCAAGGGTGTAGAGTTCCATTTAAGCTATTTTAAGGCATGCAGAAATTATTTTCACAGAAAAAAAAAACATTTAAATATGTAATTTTGATGATCAAAGATGAGTTTTAAGGGATACAATTATTGACTGCAGAGGGACTTTAATATTATTAATACATTTAAAATAAAATACATATGTAATAACATACTACCAAGAAGGATATAATTACAACTCTATTTTTGGCTGTGTTTTAATCATCGTGAGGGTATCGTATCATGAGATCAGTATCATATTGTGATATTGTTGCACCCCAT
The DNA here is from genome assembly GCA_030578275.1 of Meda fulgida. Classification (NCBI taxonomy): domain Eukaryota; kingdom Metazoa; phylum Chordata; class Actinopteri; order Cypriniformes; family Leuciscidae; genus Meda; species Meda fulgida. Next base: position 3,255,234 of record CM060639.1, read on the forward strand.
ATAAACGTAAACATGAACTTCATCATGGTTTTGTTTTCTTCAGCCCTGGATCAGTTCGGAGATACTATCCTGTTCACCACCGATGATGAGATCCTGGAGGCCATGGCCCAGTTTGATGACACGTTTGGGGGTGAGCTGGAGATGGATGGGCCGAGTGTGGAGGAAGAGGAGCTGCAGCGTCCGCGTACGGCTGACGGGGAAGGAGAGGAGAGACCCTTCACACAGGCCGGCTTCAGGAGCCAGGAGACGCCGGTGTGTGTCAGGGGAAGCGCTCGTTTCATAGATACTTTTGGCTCCTTATAAATGTGTTATGTCACATTTAAACTTCAGTATTTTTAAAAAATAAATTAATGCTTCTAGCTAGGATGCATTAAATTGATCAAAAGTGACAGTAAAGGCATTTATAATGGTACAAAAGCTTTCTATTTCAAATAAATGCTGTTTTTTTTTTAAACATTCTATTCATTAAAAAATGGTCCGCTTCCACAACAATATAAAGCAGCACAACTAGGGTGACCAAACGTCCTGTTTTCCCAGGACATGTCATGTTTTCATGTCCTGTCCTGGCCGTCCTGGCTGTTTTTTATAAACTGATGAAAATGTCCTGGTTTTCATCATTTTTCATTGAGCCATTAAGAAAGAAAGACAGGATAAAGAGGAAGAAGAAAACTAAAGATATAAATATCTTTTGTTAGTTAGTTTTTGTAAGTTTGTGAGAGCTATTTTGGTTCAATATGAAGGTATTTTTTTAGTTATTTATTATTTATTTATTTATTTTTCTAATACAGAAGAGACATTATTTCTATCATTATTTAATTCATTATTTTTGAAACCTGTCATAATAAAACATGTCGAGTAACCTCTGAGAAGCATATCTGAATTTGTCTTTGGTTATAGATAATATTTTGTAATGTAACAATTTTTTATCCGTACAGAGGAGGCATAGCCTACTTTAAATGTATTGAAATTAATAAGGCATCTTTTAGTCAACTTCGAGAGTCATTTGAGTATCTCATTGCCGGCCGAGTGTCCTGGTTTTCGGTAATCAAAATATGGTCACCCTAAGCACAACTGTTTTCAACATTGATAATCAGAAATGTTTCTTGAGCAGCAAATATTAGAATGATTTCTGAAAGATCTTTTTTTTTTTTTTAATCAGTAATAATTTTACATCCTATGAGGTTAGTGTGCAGTGTCAAAAAGATGTTTTAGAAGTCTGCCTTCAAGCTGCAGTAATTTTTTCAGAAAATCCATCAAAATCACAATGAAGCAAAACTGAGGTTATTTACAAATAGAAGTTTGAAAGGGACAGGAGCAAAAACTACTGTATCCTAAGTGTCAGAGAAAGGAACATGAAGATGAGATTGTTTGAGTACCATGAAACCAAATACATGACATTATGAATGGAGGAAATAAAATGTAGTATGGAAATAAAATAAATACTATTATAAATGCAGGATAAATATATAAATAGCACCTTTTAAATTTCAATTGTGTTTTGCTTCAGATGGATCTGGACTGCATCGCCTCAGCTGAACTGTGTGCTGATGCTGCAGAGACAACTGGACTTTACATGGGCAGCAGTGAGTAGCAGTCAATCACAGTACAAACGCACAAATCCCACACACAGTGCCTGAGAAAAATCTTTATTCAGAGGCCATAAAAATATAAAAGTGCTCAGTTCAAAGACAAAACATTTTGAATATCAAATCATCATCAGTGTCTACATATAGATCCCGTACCTAATCCTTTACAGCACTATTCTAAAACACGTTTACCGTTATTCTTCTAATGCATGCATACTGAAGTCAATCAAGAAAACATATTAGATACTTCAATCATATAATATATATATATATATATATACACACTGCCGTTCAAAAGTTTGGGGTCAATTTGTTTTTTGTTTTTTTTAAAGAAATTAATACTTTTCTTCAGAAATTACGCATGAAATTGATATAAAGTGACAGTAAAGACATTTATAATAATGCAAAATATTTACTTTTTAATGAAATGCTTTTCTCTTGAACTTTCAAAGAATCCTGAAAAAAATTAATCACTGTTTGCACAAAAATATGAAGCAGCACAACTGTTGTCAACTGTGATAATAATCATAAATGTTTCTTGAGCATCAAATCATCATATTAGAGTGATTTCTGAAGGATCGTGTGACACTGAAGACTGGAGTAATGATGCTGAAAATACAGCTTTGATCACAGGAATAAATTACAGTTTAAAATATATTCACATAGAAAACAGCTGTTTTACATTGAAATAATATTTATCAATATTACTGGGTTTGTTTTGTATGTTTAATCAAATAAATGCAGCCTTGGTGAGCAGAAGAGACTTCTTTTAAAAACATAAAAAATCTTACCGACCCCAAACTTTTGAACGGTAGTGTGTGTATATGTATATATATATATTCAATGTATTGTAAATATAAATCATAATCCTCAAATTTTTTAAATGTATTCATACACTCATTACACTCATAGGGTTTGTATTCAAACCCTAACCTCTCTTGATGTGTTTGTAGTTCTGCAGGTGAATCTGATGTCGTCGTGGGGTGATCCTCACTATGTGGGATTGACAGGGTTAGAGGTCGTTGGTAAGGGCGGTGAGAGTATCTCTCTTGATGTCTCTATGGTAACAGCCTCACCCTGTGACCTCAATGACCTTCCAGAGTACAGCAATGACCTTCGAACTCTGGACAAGTCAGTGAATCTGGACATTCTCTCGCAGATACGTTCTGTGTATTATAATTAAAAAGGAAATATTTGTGGGTGATTAAATCCTGTTTTCTTTCTCTCTCAGGTTGTTTGATGGGATAAATATCACGTCAGATGATAAACACATGTGGCTGATTCCCTTCACATCAGGCTCTGATCACACACTCACCGTGAGGTTCGGTCAGCCGCAGACGATCACCGGATTCAGAATATGGAACTACAACAAATCGCCTGAAGACTCTTACAGAGGGGTGAGAATTAAATCTGGGCTTTGTTATTCAACCGAGTTTGGTACAAAACGTTTGGTTTGCAATTCAAGATTGTTTCAACAGCTCAAGTGTTTGTAAAGTATCCCTATTATGCTATTTTAAAGGTTCCTAATTTTGTTTTGGAGTCTCCTACAATAGGTGTACATGGTTCAAAGTTAAAAAAACACAAATTTTCTTCTAATATCCATTGCAGCATCAGCTCTTTTCTCACAATGTCTGAAATGGTTCAATCAAGGATTCAGTTTCTTTAAACCCCTCCTTTCCGAGAGCCTGCTCTGCTCTGATTGGTCAGATGGCCCGGTCTGTTGTGATTGGTTTACCGCTTAAAGAGTGTGTCCGAAATTAAACGTCCATTATCATATCTGAAGTTCAGCTTTTCCTCAGCATTTGATACACTGTAATACGAACCGTAACAATGGTGTCGGTTTTACTGCATCAATTTTTAGTCCTAAATCTTTGGAATTTCATCAAAGGTGATTTGCTTTGGTGGCAGAAAGCAGTTCACAATTGGTCCTTTTTTTTGAGAGAGATAATAATCCATTTATTCTGCACTGTGATCTTTGAAACTTTGCAGATCTTCATAAACAGCTATTTTACACTACATAAGCACACACACTACTTTAAGCACACACATAATGTGCTCATGTGTGTCCTCCAGGTGAAGGTTCTGCACGTGTTCCTGGACGGAGTGTGTATTTCTCCTCTCGAGGGGTTTCTCATTCGCAAAGGTCCGGGGAATTGCCACTTCGACTTCGCACAGGAGGTTCTGTTCATAGACTACCTTCAGTCCAACACGAGCACTGCCGCCCTCACTGCCACCAGCAAATACACAGATGACTGGTACAGCAAGCTTCAGATATTATTACACACGTCTTTGCTTAAAAAATGTTACATAATAAGACAAGACAATGTGTGCTTTCAGGGCTGGGACCCGGAGAGATGAGTTGGCCAGTATGGATTATGAAGCGCCACTGAGGCCGTGTGGATGTATCCTGACTTTTGCTCACTATATGGTTCATTAAAAATATCGGTTCCTCACATTACATCTGTCCTGAGGGCACATTCTTTAAAAAGAAGTGTTACAAGCAAAGTTAAAACTAGTAACAGTCATACATGTATTATTTGTCATTACAAAAGGTATTTTCCATTTTTCCATTGATCCATGCATTTGGATAATTTCTGTGTGTATGTGATGAGTTTTTCCTTGACTGAATGTGTGTCAGTTATCTTCCAGTTGCAGTTGTTGACAACGTGGGGCGACCCGTACTACATCGGCCTTAATGGACTGGAGTTCTATGACCAGAACAACCAGAAGATACCGCTCAGTGACAACAGTATCCTTATGAGCATGCACACATGCATACAGTGGCCACACACACACACTCACACTCACACTCACACTCAAGTGTCATATAAATGTAACTTGACACTACTTAGGATTTAGACACTTATATAACGTCATTTTCTTGAACTGTTTGTTACGCAGACATCGCTGCGTTCCCTGACAGCGTGAATGTGTTAGAAAACGTGTGTGGTGACGTCCGCACACCTGATAAACTGATAGATGGGATCAATAACACACATGATGGGCGGCACATGTGGCTCACACCAGTGCTGCCTGGACTGGTGAGGACAAACTGTGTGAACCTGAGATCATACACTCTTAGAGAAAAATAATTCTATATATACAACTCAAGGGTTCTTGACTCAAAATAAAAAAAACCTTAATGCCAAAAGGTTCTATATGAGCAAAACTGTCTTAAATGATTGCATAATACTTTAATGTTTAACAGGTTATTTTAATTTTTTTCTAGTGATGTTTATAACAGTGATGTAATACACTTAGTGATGTAATACAAGTATGTTTACAAGTTGTTCAATTCACAAAATGTAACCAAAATAAATAAATACATAAGACAAATTAAATAATTAAAATTGAATCCATAGAATTATCCCATAATTTGAACCCCAAAAAGGTTGTAAAGGCTATATAGAACATTTTCTTCTAAGAGTGTAGCCTTACAAAACATCCCATAGGAATCATCTGAGGGTTTCTGTGAATGGTGTGATTTATAGTAAAATGTGATCATGAAGTGGTCAAAAATTGTGCCTTATTGTTACGTGCCACTCTCTTATTTATGTGTCTCTTCAGGTGAACCGTGTTTATGTCATCTTTGACCAGCCAATGACTATTTCTATGATTAAATTATGGAACTATTCCAAAACACCTCAACGAGGAGTCAAGGAATTTGGGGTAAAACACACACACACACACACACACACACATAACTCTAAAATGTTATGTATGCGGCACCTCAAGAAACATTTCTGATTATTATTAATGTTGAAAACAGTTGTGCTGCTTCATATTTTTGTGGAAACAGTGATCTTTTTTTTCAGGATTCTTTAGGATGTTCATAAGGAAGAAGAGCATATTTTTGAAATATACATTTTATTGTAATATTATAAATGTCTAATATATGTTTTTGTCTTATATCTGGTACTTTCAATCAATTTAATTGGTCCTTGCTTAATCAAAATATAAAATGATAAGTGTGAGAACAGACCTTTACACAGAAATATGTTTGTATGCTTATTCATTCTGCGTCTGATATGCTTTGTCTGTTTTGACCTGAGCTCAGTGTTATGTGTGTGTGTTGTTTCAGCTCCTAGTCGATGACCTGTTGGTCTATAATGGGATTTTAGAGTGTGTGAAAAACGATTCTCGGGGAATTCTGCCGACCCTGGATCCCGTCGTTCCTTACCACACCATACTGTTCTCAGACAACACGCGGATCACTCACCGAGAGAAGAGCACAGTTACCAGGTACTAACATAACACTCAATACTTTAGTGATGCTTTTTAGTTTATAACAATCTGAGCTCACGTTAATAATGACAAACTATTGAGTTATTTTTAGTTAAATGAGCACCTTCTGGGGTGTTTGATTCATCAATGTGCAGATGCTTTTTCTACAGAAATGTGGATCTTAAAGATGTTCTCTATTGCATCAGGCTTTTGTAACCTCTATATTTAAGATTGCATGAGTTAAACACGCTTATAAATGCATTAAACACACAGACACACATCTGAAGGAGAGCACTCAATGCCAAACTCAGACACACACAACTGCTGTTGATTGACTTGTTTGACCTGATCGCTCTCTCTCATGCCCTGGGCATGATGCTAAACAGACCAGATGATGACAAGAGAAACTGTGTGTGTGTGTGTGTAAACTGGACAAGACTCTGGGATCACTCTTATCTTCATTCATCTGGTCAACAGTTCACTTTCAGGCTGCATTTTTGTCCCATGATGCATTTTGTGTTCATATTTTGTGTAAACAAGTGTCTCGCTGCATCCGAAATCGCATACTGTAATAATACCCGGTACATATTGTAGGATTTTGTGCTGTTCCAGACGAGAGAGGACCAATCGTGGAGATTTCTGTGGTCGTAACTCTAAACGCTGGTCCTACATCATACAGTGAGAGCGTTGTCACAGTCTTGCAATCAAAGATTGCCTGCGATAATTTACTGACAGTGTCATAAATTCAGTATGATCATCTCAGTGTGTTTGCTGCTACGACATACATCTACTGACAATGCAACATGAAATGGCGCCTTAATTTATACCTCAAGCTCCATTTACAAAATTGTCATGGCAAGTTATCCTCTTTTCCCTAGAAACAACCGCGTCCATATTCTTCTCTTTCTCTTCCTCCTCTTTTTTTTCAGTGCACATAAAAACCACAATTGCTAAAGTGTGATTGATCTTGCTGTATTAGGTTACCGCTAGCGCTTGCTGATATGTCGTACCCAAGTTTATTAGATCCGTGTTGTACAGTGTGATTTGTAATGGTCTTATATCTGTAGAGCTTAAGTTTGTCCAAACTCGGTCCTGCAGAGTTTAGCTCCAACTTGCCTCAACACACACACACACACACACACACACACACACACACACACACACACCTGCCTGGAAGTTTCTAGTATGTCTAGTCAGACCTCGATTGGCTGGTCCAGGTGTGTTTCATTGAGATTGAGCTGAAAACTCTCCAGGAGCAGGATTGGACACCCCTGCTGTATATAGTAGCTACTATGTTTGGTTTGAAACTCACTTTGAGACTGGTAGAAATGAACATTAATATAGAATGAAAGTGTGTGGTATGGGTGTACTACACCTGTCATGTTGTCACTGTCATGTGATTTACGGTGTCAGTTGCATCTCTTCACTGTCATTCACAAATCGTCTCCCGTGGCCGCATGGGATAGTAAAGTGTCCATCGTATGTTCACTTCAGAATCTCGACAGAAGTTGAAGGTCATCCGGGTTTTTTCTGCCTACTCTTTTATGAATACTATGAACACTCAGCTCTCATACTGTTTTTCACCGATTATATAGTTCGGAAGTAGGCATATTCGGACACAGCGCCCTTGTCACTCAAACTCATTGATGGAATGTCATTTATTATAGCAACCATGTGGAGGACCAGGATGTGAAATTGACCAATGAGAATCAGATCATTCACCAGCACAGGAAGAAACAGACAGCGGACCCAGGTGCTCAAAATCATCATTGCACACGTTTAATTAGCTTGAGGAGGACATGCATGCACGTCTGCAGTTTTAGATTAAGCAAATATGATGATTCAATCTTAAGCCTACCATAAAAGAAAACTCACTAAATATGTGTTTTAGTCTCAGACTGAATCATGGATGTTTCATTTCAGCTCTGCGGCCCAAAACCTGCATGACGGACACACGGAAACACGGAAAGCAGCGATACTGAGAGCAAGACCACACGGCGTATGAAAGCAGGTTTCGTTTCTCTTTTTCCCTCTGGGAATTTTAGGAAAACTCAGTGACCTCAGCACAGAAACACACACTCTAACTGTATGATAAAGCTGTATATTTGTTTTTGCTATGATGTTGTTGTATTCTACTTGACAGTCATATATTTGAAGTCTTCTTAAAGTAAGTGTCCTTTCAACCATGTCTTGTGATTTTGGATTGAAGTTAATGCATAATGTTCACCAGTACATTTCTTTTCATGTGTTACACTTGGGATACAATGAATTCATAGATTGTATATCCTACAGCCATATTTGAAATATTTCAACAGTCTAATTGTGTAGAAATTTCGTAACACATCAGCAACATGAAGTACTTATATTTCAGATATACACAATTTATAAGCCTTTCACAGTTCATTCAAAACACTTTTACAACTATTATGCAAATGCTGCCAGTTTACCTCAGATTAAATCCACTGTAAATATGATTAAATATCACCCATAACTTTATTGTTCGTCCTTTTTTTGGGGGGGGGGGGTTTGCTATGCAAATGTAAATCAAGACTTGAACTTGAGAGAAAAACTGGAAACATCACTATTATTATTTTGTAATTCAGTTTGATGCAGAAATCATTTACAGCAGTATAAACTGAGATTGAGGTCTGTAATACTTTCAAAACTACAGATTGTAATATGGATTATTCCTAATCCTTGAGCAGACTGGACCTTCAATGGTGAGTTTTCCATTAGAAATCCAGTTTTCATCAGAAGCCTAATCCATGACGGGAATATTCATGTTAAGTCTAGAGCAGTTGTTGTGAGATTTGATGATTTTAATAGGAGTGACATTGTTTTATCAATCGCTCAAAAACAGTTTGAGTTTGACAAAACAAATGGTTTATTCAATGTTACCTAGATGCTTATGACTTGCAGCATGAAGCCTGACCCGCTTATTTTGAACAAGAACTGCCAACTCAAACAGGGAGAGACCGTCTGAACATTAGTTTATTTACTACCAAGTGCCTTAAAAAAACTCTCAAATCTTTAAAGATTTGATGCTACTAACCTGGTGAGCTTTGGCAAATCCAGCTATTTAGTTCTTGCTCACATGTTCTCAGTGTTTCATCCTGGTCATTTATACGACCTTTTCCAAGTTGACAAACGCAGTGTTTTCTGTACAATCTAGGCATTAGGATTGTAACTGCTGATGCCCATTGGTTTTTTTGTGCTACATGCATTGGATGCCTAGCAAAAATTGTTGTGGTTTACTGGGACTCCATGAAGCACGCAACAACAGAATCACGTTTCAATGCCTGAGAATTTAATGCAGAATGTGCAACACTTTTTATAAGGAATGACATTAACAATCTCATCCTCCAGCCGCACAGGTGCATTTTTGAATAATCTTTGATTCCCCTGTTCGGCTGGGGTGAGACGAGACACAGACAGATGCGCTTCGGTTCCCATGATGCACTGTTTCGGAGATCTTCAGATCTTTCCTGGGAACGTCCCGTCGTCCCTCTGAGAGTCCCATTTCTCGATCTGAACGACACCAAATATCGAGAGTGAATGGTCTTTATGCACAACTCTACGGCTTACGCTGACAGAAGTTGGGAATGAGGGGATATTTACCCAGGAAAGAGGGCAGAGAGACTTGTAGACCCTCTTGTACCAGTCACATGGGGCTGTGTCCACACCTTTGGCATCCAGAGCTTTTTGGCATCGATAAAAATCTATATAATAAAACATTTAAAAATTAGATATTTTTGGGGGGATATGGAACTTTGGTAATTTCATGGTATTCCTTGAAGGTGAATCTCAAAAAAGCATACAGGTTCCATTTCAAATTGAAAATAATAGAAAAATGCAACAAATTTCAATTTTCAAAAAATTTTATTTTCCTTTTTTTCTTTCTCCCTTTTTGATTTTTGTGGTGGAATTGTACATAAACTACTGTTAAAATGTTTGGGGTTCATAAGATTTTTTTAAATGTTTTTAAAAGTCTCTTCTCGGTCCGAATCGACCTTTTGAACCATTTTTAAGTTGCACATTTTCTATATCACATAACAAGAAGTTCTGTTTAAAAGTATTTTTAATAGCCAAAAACAATTTATGTAGACCAAAGTCCCTTAAAGATAGTTCAGTCTTTGATGTATACCCTGAAAGTCATTCATTAGTGGGCTACACGAGTGTGCCGCCACACCACAGTATGTTCTGGCACATTATTAGAGACTCTGTATTTAATGTGTCCTGTATATGACTGACCCAGGTAATTCTGCCAGCAGTTTTTCGTCTGGTTCTGGTTCGGGAAACGCGCATCGAACGGTGCCGTGCGATACTTCTCCAGTTTCTGCTGAATGTCCTCGGCCATGATGACTCGCGGTCCCTTTAAGACACGCAGATTCAGATACAGTATGATACAAACGGCTGAAGATACAACTTTAAGTACTTTAACTTTAACTTTAAGAAATGGGGAGGGGGGATTTTCGATTTGAATCCCATTTCCTGCATTTACATGCATTTAGGGACTATGGTGAAACAAAATCCAGGAAATAATTAAGTTAATTATAATGATAAATTCTGCCCAAAATAATAGTAGGCTACTAAACTATGTATAACAAAAAGATCTTACTTTTGTATTGTTTAATAGATTGCCAAGACTTGAGAGAATAATTTTAGTCAAAAATGTTCACCATTAATGTTTTGTGTGTAAATAAAGTTGAAATAATGTGAGACCCAATTTCCACTGTAATGTAAAAACAACATAAAAACAGTGTATTTTAAATAATTGTTTAATAGCATTTTTTATGAATAAAGGCCAGTATCACTGATATTAATATAGCTACTGTCTCAATGAAAAGGATTTTTCCCCCAAATTTTAAACATTTATTAGGCTTCAAAAATATAATTTAAGTGAACTTTAAACAATCCTCAAAACCCACCTGTGCCCTTCCTGTCTAACAGGTATGAAATATACAGAAATTGAATAAAGTTATCAAATAGTCCGCACTGCATAAATGATAAATTAAATATAGATTAATCCTTATTAAAGCTACAAACGTTCTTTAGTCAAGATCAGTGGGTAATTTGTCCCCGTAATAAATTATATTCGTCATATGTAGGCTACTGTATTTCCCCGAGGCAAACACCAGGCACTCTCATATGCTTAAATACATGTGCATTGTATAGATACATATTCAAACTTTTTTGAAAAGTGTGTGTGTGTGTGTGGGGGGGGGGGGGGGGGGACATTTATTATGTCCCCATAATAAATTACGCTACAGACACTAAACTATCTTAAATAACTGCATCTATCACGTTCAAAAACAGATGAATATGGCAAGCCGTTTTGACTTTTAATCAGGATATCAATTCTTCATATCAATTCAATTTCCAATAGTAAAAATGTGAATTCTTGATATCAATGACGTCATCACTCATAGCGTTACTGCTTCATATCTATAAACTTCCAACTAGTAAAATGTATTGATCGTCTTTTCTCTAGTTAAATGTCCCCATAGGCTGCCATTCAAATAGAATTGTTGATATCAAGAAATAATTAATATCCTGCGAATAAATGTCAGTCAAAACGGCTTGACATCCTAATGAATGAAATATTTCAGAAAATGCCCATTTGACCGTGAAGCTGTGCTTCAACTCAGCAAGAAAAACATCGCTCACAAAACTAATGTTATTTATATTAGCTATATAATGATGGGCCTATTCTACAGAAAAAAGTCGGCACATTCCTCCAAAAATATGACAAATTGAATATAGGCTAGACTCACACACAGGCGGTTTCGAGCACGTAGGCTCTTCGTCAGACAATTAAAAGTTACACACACTACAGGAAATGCGTTTAGTCAGCGTGCATATGACGAATATAATATATTTAATTAAGATTACAATTGCGCATCTAAGGTATTATGTTTCATTTATTATTCAATGTAAATGGATATTCGTTTTGTATTTTAAATAAACCCGATATAGGCGATACCCGCATACACTTTCGCTTTTACAATGAGAATCAATATCTGATTTTACTTTGAATAATAGGCGTTAAATTACCGCATGCATTTAAAGCATATAGTCTCATAATGTGTTTTACCTGTCTGAGGCGGCTTGCTGTTGAAAGTGACTTTTGCTCAGTGTCACACAATCCTCATCCACTTGAGTGTGCGTGTGTGTGTGTGTGTGTGTGTGTGTGTGATGATAATAAGTGCAGTTGAGCGCTCGTGCAGTACTGTACACACGGTATGGCGGACTCAGGTCACAGAAACGACTGAGACGTGATAGATGTAGGCTACTGTATTTCTCGAGGCAAACACCAGGCGCCCTCATATGCTTAAATACATGTGCATTGTATAGATACATATTCAAATAAATAGCTTAATCAGTATTTATTTTATGTGAATTCATATAACTTTCAGAATAACATGTCATGTCATCATATCCGGAAAGTGCTGTTGTGCGCTATCAGGTTAATATTTAATTGGTGGATAATCACCTGGAGATATGTTTATGTTTGCATGGTTATTGTAAAGATCAATACCTTCCCATTTTGTTAAGTTACTGGGGGTTTTATTTTAGCATCTTTTTTGCCTAAACATACAGTATGGTTGAAATATTAATTTTACACAAATTCATATCTGGGACGGCTGAGGACAATCATTTTAAACAGTATAATGCTGAAAAGATTATGTGGGGCAAAAGGTAAAAATAAGTTTATTGAATCCGTTAATAGATGCAGAATCACGGGCGTGTCTGGGAAATTAGGGGCCCCTGGTTGACTGTTTTCTGCTCTTACTTTTTAAAAATAAAAAATGGAAATATATTTTGTGGGCACACTGAACCTGTGGACCTCATAGATAAAGCTACTCTGATAAATGGAAAGTATTTTGAATGTGAAGTTGCATGCAGGTCAGATGGTGTAGCCTATCAAATGACCACACCTCAACGATTGCCATGTATGATATCTACTGCAAGTTACTGAAAAGTACAGAATGCGTTACATGTCAGTCCAATGATAACATGGCAATGTTTTGTGTTTACAGGCGCGTCACTGTTTTTCCGTTCTCGCATTCACCAGATGCATTTAATAGTCTGACGCTAATTAAACATCTTGATAAACCCATCAATGGATCATAAACGAGTACCAGGGAAAGCTTGAATAAATCAGTAATTAAAAGAAACAAAACAACAACAAAAAAGTCTTGCATTACTGGTCCAGTAAACCGACATGAACAAGTGATCAGAACCTGACTGGTGCGCGTGCACAGACAAGAGAGCGCGAGTTGTGAACACTTCCCTTGCGCGGTAAAATAAAGTCATGTGACACGTTTTAAACACGCATGCTATGTAGACTTCAGCTTTACTAAAAAAAAAAAATTTTTATAAATAACAAAACATTTATACATATTAAAGTTGTTTTATTGACATTTATTACATAGTATTAATATAATTATGAATTGTATTCATTAATTTGTAATGGCATAAAATGCATTGTTGATCGTATTAGATATAGCGCATTGAATAATATAGCCTTTTTGAATAACACAACAAAAAAAAAAATAAAGAAAAGAAGAAAGTATTACTGTGACGAAAGCTTGGCTTATGAATACTAAGTTGGTATGACCTAATATCAACCATGAGCTAAGCTTGACCATTTTGTAATGAAGGGAATGAAATGAGTCTTAAGTATCCATGAAATAAGAAATAATCCTGCATTAAGGATTCAAAAACAGAAGCACTGGATGCATTCTATTTATTACACAGCGTAACAATACAATCAAATAGAATATTCTCAAATAAAGTTAGAAAATCGCAGATGCAAAATTCTTGACCTGATCTAAAGGTTTACAAAATCAGTGAACCTTAACTAATTAATAATAAATCTCACTCTAATAAATACAAAGCATCAAGTTCGCTGATTTATTTGAAACATGTTCATCTACTACAACTATATATAATCCAGTGTTATTTATCTTGGCTTCTTTAGATTGAAAGGCATCTGGATTTGGTGCAGCTGATCGTCCGGTTCTTCTGTGGATGTAGATGATGCACAGAAAACTGAAGACGACATAAAGCTCTGATTTTACTAGATTCTGCTCATTGGTTCAAAGAAATGGCTACATCCCTACTTTAAACTAAACCCACATTCTGTAGATAAGATCCAAAACAGCTGACAGGCACATACTCATAACGGCACCTGTAGTGATCAGATCCCTATTTGAGGCACTAAATGTACAGCATTGTGTGAAACATCACAGTGAGTTAACGAGTATTGCAAAGGTGCATCTTTAACAATAGCAGCAGAACACTTACAAACCAACTCTCCCAAACTCATGAAACCATTAAGAAATCATTTAAACGAGACACAAAGTCTCCATTCTAACAAACTGCACTGCAAACTAAGACACACATCTAAGTTAGGCCTTGTTTTAGTGTTGCTTTGTGCAGACTTGTGTAAACTCCTCCATTATAGCGTTAAGCAAAACCTCACTCTAAAACGGCACGAAAGACTCAAAATACAATGAAAAGAGCACATTGAATCTCATGTCCAGGTCTTTTTTTTTCTCAAGTGTGGCATTATTTTTAGGACATTTAAGCTAATTTCCAATTCTTCATGACCTGGACTTTTCTGTATGAGATTCACCTTTATCTGAAATCCCGGATACTCCCGAATATAAACGTACCTGACAGTCATCTGCCTTATGCAGAAATCTGAAATGCTTTACAGTAGTTTATAATTGCCATGCAGCATGTGTCAAAAGCTTGTGTCCCTTCTAAATGAATACATTCACTTGTATTATAGTATCAGGGGAAAAGCCCTGATGATTTTGGTTTAGTGGTTTGGCTTTTATTCGTATCCAAGACTAAATCAGATGAACAGATTTTCTAAATAAACCGGTTTTGGATTTCAAGAGTGCAAGTTCTACATGCAGCCACTGGCGTTTAGCCTGTATGACCTTTGAGTTGAAGATTAGTGTTTAGAAATATCAAAGTGCATCACTGAAGCGCAGCATGTGGAAGGCCTCCTTCACGGACTTCTCCATGTCTTCAGAGATTGGTTCATCAGATGCTACTCCCAGAACGCCGCTGTCTGACACGTCATCCTTGATCTTGCGTTTGGTCAGAACCACAGGCTCCGTCTCGGCTAATTCTGCATGCTGTCGTCCGTCCGGTCCCGTCAGAACGAGGTAACAGGCGTGGCGACCTTGCTCCAACAGAGTTGCTAAACAAACGCAGAGATGCTTATTATTTTAACAAACCTGAGTTACAATTTAAAGGTGCTATTTCAGCTGTTTTGCAGACACATTTTCACCTGTGAAAGAAATATCAGCAAATCCAAGTGCATACAATTTTACATTAAAAGTACAGTAGCAAAAGGCGTGAACAAATATAGCTGCAAGCAGTAATTAAGGGGCCAAGCCCCACAGAGGCAGAATGAGGAGGTCAAGCTGAGGCAGTGAGCATCAGACCAACTGCAAATGCCAGTAAAGACGATTTTAAGCAAAATGGTTGAAAGCCCATAAATACAATCACTTGTAATGTGACAATTACTTTTGACCAACATGTGGAGCTGACACCAGATTGATCTGGTGTGGTCAGTGTTGGGTGACAATTACACGCATTAAGTTTGGTATCAATATGTTAAAATTATATACCATTCGTCTATCGACACGAAATCCATTACTTTTTGTCTACGCGACTCGAATTCGGTCAAAATCAGGCAAACAGTGTAGGAGTTAGAAAAAGTTAGTAAAAAAATAAATCAAATGGCGGACAGGAAAAGTGCGGCCAAATAAATAAATAAATAAATAAAATCATCTTGAGTCAAAGAATTAGAATAATTTTGTTTCTAGTTCTTATGGTTCAAACGTTGTTAATATAAATGTAAGTGAAATTTTGGACAGTTGGTGGCACTAGAGGGAATGAAATAGAGACTCTAAAATTGCTGTGTTTAATGTTCAGACTATCCTCTATCTGTGTGCCAAATGTAACTTTACCATACTGTTCTATGGGCGACCATAGACCAAAAGCAGAAGAACACTAACGGATACATTAAGGATACTCTAATAAAGAGATTCTTGACTAACATTATAAGATATAAATGATCAAAAGTAAATATATGGTTAGATAAGCCTTGATGATGTTGTGAAAAAGAAATACCCTTAAAAGAGACGATGTTCTGAGCAGAATTTCTTCTTTCAAGCAGCAGTTGTGAGTGTCGAGGATGCAGCAGGAATGATGACTGCATCTGAATATCAACAACAAACACATCAGTGTCTTATTTCTGCAGTTATGTGTGTGTGTGTGTGTTACGCTCTTACTGTCTGGTTGCTGTGACCCTGTCCCCAAAGCATGAACACTGAGAATGCGTTTTGCGTGAGGACAGACGCCGGACGAGGACTCGGAGTCTGGAACGACAGATTGAGCTTCCACAGGACGTCTCCAGAGTGTCCGCTGAGAACAAGCACCTAAAACATATAAATATAAATATATAAAGAGTCTCAGTAACACTTCAGTTTAGGGTCCCAATCTCAATAACTAGCTGCTTACTAGCATGCATATTACTAGAATATTGGCTGCTTATTAGCACATTATAATGGCTTATTCTGCCTGACCATATTCTACATCTCTTAATCATACCTAAACTTAACAACTACCTTACTAACTATTAATAAGCAGTAATTAGGAGTTTATTGAGGCAAAGGATGTAGTTAATAGTGAGAATTGAACCCTAATCGAAAGTGTGACTAAAGTCACTTATGTTCACCAAAGCTGCATTTATTCGGTCAAAAATACAGCAAAAACAGAAATATTGTGAAATATTTGTACTATTTAAAAGAACTGTTTTCTAATTGTAATAAATGATAAAATGTCATTTATTCCTGTGATCAAAGCTGAATGTTCAGCATCATTACTCCAGTCTTCAGTGTCACATGATCCTTCAGAAATCAGGATAATATGATGATCTGATGCTCAAGAAACATTTATGATTATTATCAGTGTTGAAAACAGTTGTGCTGCTTCATATTTTTGTAAAAACGATACGTTGTATTCAGGATTATTTGAGCAATAGAACAGGAAAATACAGTGTTTATTTGAAATGGAAATTATAAATGTAACTGTCGCTTTTGATTAATTTAATGTAATGCATCATTGCTGAATAAAAGTATTAATTTCTTTTAAAAAATCTTACTGACCCCAAACTTTTAAATGGTAGTGTCCAAGTTATTTTTTGTTTGATGAATGATTAAAAAAAGGGAAATCATGGTAAAAGGCATATTTTATTACTATTACTCTACACTCATACACCTCAAATTATTATTATTAATACCAATTTGGTCACTCACTCTTTTGGTGTCATTGCCAATGTCTTCCTCGATCATTATGTCTGGAATTCCATCTTTGTCGAATTGCCCAAATGTGGGCACACTAGAAAAACACACACAGGAATGCATGAGTGTAATGTACTGCACCTTCCAGTGTTTGTGTTGTTTGGACTGGTTACCGCACCTGAGCAGAGCGCTGGTGTTGCTGGTCCATGCGATCTTCAGTTTGTCTGTGAGCAACAGTGACACGCTGGAGTCCGTTTGGACCAGCAGTGATGGAGAAATACTGCCATGAACAACCGACACACGCTTCAGGGAATCAGCCCTGCAGACAGGCGATCAGAACAAACCCATAAAACAATCACGAGTGGAAAAACAAAGAAAGAGATTGAAGAAGTTTCAGCCCAAACGCTCATTACGGATAGAGTGAGATGATTCCAGTTTGACCATCTGATCTTTCCTCCCAGCTTTTCTCTTTCTTCAGCGCTGACTTCAGACCAGCCCGAGCTGCCAGATGTTGCACACACGCCGCGTAGAGTCCTGAGTCTGTGGACAGAGAAACAAACTGTTGAGTTCAGAGGAATGTAAAGGAGAAACATTAAAGAAGAGATGCTAAAAGCAGCGACACACCATTAAGTAACAGCAGGTATGGAGCGCCACTGGCCGTTTTGAACGGTAGATGACCAAAAACCCCATTCACATCGACATCCACCCGTGAGCCGATCTGATCACCTGACTTCCCTGAGAAAAACACCAGCTCCGTCTGGAGGAGAGATTACCGTCACAAACATCATCACAAAATATTCCGAACAGGTGAGCATTAGAATGTTAGTGTGTGTGTGTGTGCTCATGTTTCTATTACATTGTAAGGACCACAAGGATAGTAAAAGGTGAAATCACCTACATTGTGAGGACTAGCCAATGGTCCCCGCGAGGAAAATTGATTAATGAACATCCTAAATGATGTTTTTTAGAAAATGTAAAAGAGCAGAAAGTTTTCTGTTATGGGTAGTGTGTGTGTGTGTGTGTGTGTGTGTGTGATGGGTTGGTTTAGGGGTACGGTTAGTGTGTGTGTGTGTGTGTGATGGGTAGGTTTAGGGGTCAGGTTAGTGTGTGTGTGTGTGTGTGTGTGATGGGTAGGTTTAGGGGTCGGGTTAGTGTGTGTGTGTGTGTGTGTGTGTGATGGGTAGGTTTAGGGGTCGGGTTAGTGTGTGTGTGTGTGTGTGTGTGTGTGTGTGTGAGATGTGTAGGTTTAGGGGTCGGGTTAGTGTGTGTGTGTGTGTGTGTGAGATGTGTAGGTTTAGGGGTCGGGTTAGTGTGTGTGTGTGTGTGTGTGTGTGTGTGTGTGTGTGTGATGGGGAGGTTTGGGGGTCGGGTTAGTGTGTGTGTGTGATGGGTAGGTTTAGGGGTAGGGTTAGTGTGTGTGTGTGTGTGTGTGTGATGGGTAGGTTTAGGGGTAGGGTTAGTGTGTGTGTGTGTGTGTGTGTGTGTATAATGGGTAGGTTTAGGGGTAGGGTTAGTGTGTGTGTGTGTGTGTGTGTGTGTGTGTGTGTGTGTGTGTGTGTGTGTGTGTGTGTGTGTGTGTGTGTGTGTGGCCTGGTAAACCCTACGTTATGGGGAGAAAATGTCCCCACAAGGATGGCAATATCCGAAATCCTTGTTCGTGTGGGGACATTTTTTGGACATTCATAGGAAATCAGCTTATAAATCATACTGAGTGATGTTGTTTGAAAATGTAAAAATGCAGAATGTTTCCTGTGATGGGTAGGTTTAGGGGTAGGGTTAGTGTGTTTGTGTGTGTGTGTGTGTGTGTGTGTGTGTGTGTGTGTGTGTGTGTGTGTGTGTGTGTGTGTGATGGGTAGGTTTAGCGGTCGGGTTAGTGTAAGGGGAGAGAATATACAGTTTGTAGTGTTTAAAAATCATTACGTCAATGGAGAGTCCCCACAAAGATAGTGACCAGACGTGTGTGTGTGTGTGTCGTACCGGTATGTGTGTGATTGATGGTGCTTCAGGATTATATGAAAGCACAGCAAAGTCCTCTGCTCCGTCAGCATTGAGATCCATAACGCTGATCAGCGGCAGGTTTGCACCCATCACAGTAGAGCGCGACTGCTGCCACATTATCTCACCTGATGGAGACAAAACATCAACATGCTTACAAATGCACTTTTGGACAAAAAGTAATGTGGTACCATGGTACTGTCTAGTACCATCTAGTACTCTTTTATTGCCATTGTTATTTACTGTTATTTTCTGTTTTAATATTGTTATTGCTGCTACTTGTTGTATGGTGACCTTGAGTGGTTTGAAAAGCGCCTTAAATAAAATGCATTCTTATTATTATTATTACTGAAAGATTACCATATTCATACACTACTACTGTTCAAACGTTTGGGCTCAGAAAGTGTTTTTTTTTTTTTAGAAAGAAATTAGGTTAATTTTATTCAGCAACGATACATTAAACTGATTAAACAGTAAAGACATTTATAATGTTACAAAATATTTCTATGACAAATAAGCATTCTTTTCATCAAAAAATCAAGGAAAAAATGTGTCATAGTTTCCACAAAAATATGAAGCAGCTCAACTGTTTTCAACACTGATAATAATCATAAATGTTTCTTGAGCAGCAAATCATCATATTATCCTGATTTCTGAAGGATCATGTGACACTGAAGACTGGTGATGCTGAAAATTCAGCTTTGATCTCAGGAATAAATTACATTTTAAAATATATTCACATAGAAAACAGCTGTTTTACATTGTAATAATATTTCACTATATTACTGTATTTTTGATCAAATAAATGCAGCCTTCGTGAGCAGAAGAGACTTCTTTCAAAACATTAAAAAATCTTACATTAAAAAAATCTTACCAACCCCAAACTTTTGAACAGTAGTGTGTGCCATAATATTGGTACTGGTTCAAATACATGGAAGCATACATATGTCCAGATCTCTGTGTAATGAAATCCTGTACCGGACGTTTTATCGATCGCCGTGAGATTGTCTGCGTGAGCAACCAGACATCCTGGTCCTTTTCCTCCGAGCCCCTTCACGCCGCACTCCACCCAATCAAATCCAGCGGCTAAAGGTCTTTTCCAAAGTGCCTTCCCATCAGTACCATCAACAGCCGTTAAAACCATACAGGGGGTTGATAAATCTGAAAAACAAACCATTACTTATTATTAGCATAATACAAAATAAACCTTGAGTCCCTTGTTTAGATTTTCAGTGAATAATGACTTAAATTTGGGCCTGTTCCTCACATAAAACTACAAACGCTACTACTGAACTTCTTTTGGAGTGTTTTTAACATTTATTTTTGGTCCTTTTTACATATGTTACGTGTACTTACCATAGTAATAACAGTAAATTATGATTAATTACATGCAACTAACCCACAACCAAATCCTAACCCTACCCTAACCCTATAGTAAGTACATGCAGTTGCTTAATATTACTCAGTAATATTTTTTACTGAATAATTCTTATATAATAGATTCGTCTGTATTCCAACAGCAAGCGGGTTTGTGCATGTGTGTTTAAGCTTACTTCGACTCAAACATGTGTTGCGGCTCTCATCAGCATCCTTGTACATGAAGAACACATCCAAGACTTTGTCTCCATTGGCGTCCTCAACAGCCAGGAAATTATATGTGGCTGTCGGAGAGAAACACATTCAGCATCCAGTCAGAAATGCATGAAACACTGCTGTGGGCAAATCGAGTTTTTTTTCCATTTACGACGTCTTGCGAAAATCAAGTTTTCTCTCTGCAAAATAATTAGAACAGATCATTCATTTACTTGTTTGATCTCGTCTAGACTACAGTAATCTCGACATAATCAATCACCGTCTTATCTTTCAGATGCAATTTCCACCCATTAACCAAACAGGCCCTTGAGATCCTGTAATCGCCGCTAGAACGAGGCTCCACTGCAGAGGTGATCGAGCCTTCGCTGTTGTTGGTCCTAGTCTTTGGAATCATTTACCAACTTCGCTTAAAATGCTTAATCTCTACCAAGTTTTAAGTATTTGCTTTAAAAAAAAAAAACCTTTTATCAAGAGCTTTCAACCAGGTATGATGTCTGTATTCGGTTGTGTTGGGTTCTTTGTTGTATTTGTAAATGTATTGTATCAGATTTTAGTTGTATCGTACAGCACTTTGTGTCAACCTTGAGTTGCGTTGAAAGTGCTTTACAAATAAAGAAAAGAAAGGGTAACACTTTACTTGAAGGAGTGTGCAACACTAACATGACACCTTCATAATCATGGCATGACACATGAATATGAAGGAGGGTTTATGACAACTGGCATTAAGTGTCATTTGCTCAATTATGACATTATGAAGGCAAATATGACATTGTTTGAGATGTCTTTGTTATGACAACTTGACATTGCTAAGACAACAAAACCTGTCATAAATATATCAAGAACATGACATAGCAGATTAATTATCAAACTTAAGAAACCACTTAGCTTTATTGGTTAACATTTCATTAAACTGTTGGCTGGTTGGTTTTGTCATGAAGCCATTATAACTTTTTAATGACAAATTCAATTTGTACCACTGTAGTTGAGGTCAAGAAAAATGTCAAAACCAACCACATGACAGTTTAACTTAATATAATGTCGAGTTGTCATGACAAAGACACTGACAGGTTATGATGTGTTGGCATAACAAAAAAATCTCAAACAATCTCATATTTGCATTCAAAATGTCATAATTGAGTGAAAGACACTAAACATGCATAAACCCTCCTTCATATTCATGTGTCATGTCATGATTATGAAGGTGTCATGTCCGTCTTATGCACACCCCTTCCAGTAAAGTGTTACCAAAGAAAGTTCCTGTAATGTTGACGGTGTTCACCTGCGGCAGGGAACGTGTGGTTCCAGGTGGGCAGGTACTGCGGTCGTACGGGACAGGGAAGGATGAAGGAAAAGGCGAAGACCACCACCAGGCACAAGAAGAGAGAGAGGAGGAACGCTGCGGTGCGCCAGCCTGTCAGGTGGGACAACCCCAGCTTTCCTGCGCAGCTTTTCTCCTCAGACACGCTCCCTTCTGTCTCTCCACTCTTCAGAGGCTCCGCTTCAAACCCACGAGCTGATGCATCTGCCATCTCACACCAGCAGAACTCACCACTGCAAGACAGAGGCAGGGATGGTAACGCATACTCGTCAAGTATTTCAGTCTGAGAACAATACGAGAGCGTGGAGGGATACAGCAGGGTTACATACAAAATCGATCGCCTGGGTCAATAATTATAATTAATAGCTATACAAAAATATTTGACCCAATATTATATTCCAGAGTACTGTGAAATACATTTACATAAACCCATTTAATCCATCAAATGTGTATTTAGGCTTTTATTGTAATCTTCAAATCAAGTTTAATGCTGCAGATAAATGTCTATACATCTACTTAAGCCCGAAATGTTATTTTAAATGATCTGTAAAATCTTAAAATTTTATTTTTATTGTAAAACTACATCATAAGCAGACTGAAAAAACATGCATTTAATAGAAAATTAATTTATAATTTAATACAAAATTCAGTACATTAAGCTTAATTTTTATGTGACTGCTACTGTCATATTAATTTCATAGGACACATTCTATGGAAGTAAAATAATGGCAAATGTTTTTGAAGCAAAAAGCCTGTTGAATTGCACTACTTGAAAAAAAATATGCATTGCAATAACCATGCTTGCATTTTAATGTATTGTATTTTTAGGACTTGCATTTTTTATTGGCTCAAATTTTACATGGTTGAATATTTAAGCTGTGAATATTTCAATTCAAAACATTTCAAACACATTTTCATTATAAAAAAAATCAATAATCCATATTCACCCTTCATTTTTCACTTCCAAAATATTCAAACTTTTTAAAAATACAACCTATAATATTCAACAGGCAATTCTCGGTCCATTTTATTTCGTTTTACAAATTCAGTGGGTCAAATTCGATAGTAAATTCAACATAGACATCCAGGAACTGCAGGAAAAGCAGTAGATTACCGAGCAGACTCTCCATCTGCTGTTAGTCTCCTCACCAGCAGGGGGTGCAAGCGCGTGTTGTTGACGAAGATCGAGCAACAGTTAGAGCACATAGGTTAGAGCAAGCCATTCATTCATAAAAACACATTAATAGAAATTGAAAAGTGAATTTGTTAACTTTATATCGCTGCGATGTGCTTCACAAGGGTTTCCCTCAATACTTCAGGATTGCTGGATTATAAAGTGCTTAACTAATACAGTGATATAAAAGACCAAACTCGCACCTTATTGAGAAGGCTGTAGGCTACTGTATTGCTACAGGCAAGCAGATATGGACTCAAAATATGAAATTAACGCGCAAAGTTTCACACAAAGCGTTTCCCTGTGATATACTGGGTGGGACAGGTGTGTGTCTGTGTGTTGCTAATACAATGTTAAATCATAAATCAGACGTAGGCTATGTACAATAACATTACGATGTCCAGCAATTGATTTAAATAGTACATTGGGTTTCATCTGTCGTGTTTAATGAGATCGAATTGTTGGTGGCGACAATTTTCACTTAAACAAATACATAGATCCGACTGATTAACGAATGAACTTTAATGGTCGAGTGGCAGAACTTTTGCCAAGCGTGTCAGAGGTTCTGGGGTCTAACCCGCACTCATATAGTTTTTTTCCTCATCAAAACAATTATATTTATCAGTGGTTGTATATAAAGCAGGGACACGTTTGTGTGCAGTTTGTTTTGTGATTTCACCGGAACGAATAGAGAAGAGAGTCTCCACAACCGATTGAAGCGCGCGTCCGAGTTAACACTGTGCGCGAGCCACAAGAGATGCTGTATCCGCACACTTGATTTCATAAACAACACATTTCAGCATTAGATCGCCTCTTATTTAACAAACGAACGAAATGAGTTAACTGGAGGTGTTTTATTTAGGCTATTTGTATGTACATCCGTGCTGCGAGAAGTGGTTTCTAAAGTGGTGGGGACAATATCGACCCTGGCAAAAAGTGGCAGGGACATGTCCCACCCGCAAATTACGCCTATGGATACTGGCATAAAGTTGGCTTGACATTGGACATTTGCGCGTAGGGACCGTCTCTAAATTTACATACGACATTACACACATAAGATGCATGAAGAGACTGAATTAAACATAAAAACAGCCCTCATCACAAATACACTTACATTTCTATAAATGTGTTTTTATCATAGGTTTTTATGAATGAATGTCTTGCTCTAACTGTTGCTCGGTCTTCGTCAACAACACGCGCTTGCACCCCCTGCTGGTGAGGAGACTAACAGCAGATGGAGAGTCTGCTCGGAAATCTACTACTTTTCCTGCTTTTTGGAAGTGAAATATGAAAGGTCAATATGTATTATTGAATTTTTAATAATGAAAATGCGTTTGAAATGTTTTGAATTGAAATATTCACATCTAAAATATTCAACCATGTCGAATTTGAGCCAATAAAAAAATGCAAGTCCTAAAAATACAATGCATGAAAATGCAAACATGGTTAATGCAATGCATATTTTTTTCAAGTAGTGCAATTCAACAGGCTTTTTGTTTAAAAAACATTTGCTATTATTTTACTTCCATAACATTCAGTCTTTCTATTCTATACCTATACCTAAAACACTGAAGTAACACTTCATTACATAGTTTCAATTATTATTATTTTTATTTGCATTGATTTCAAATCAGATTCAGGCCATTAGTTTGAGAGTCAAAATACGTAAAAGAACACAAATCATCAAAGTATTTCAAAGTGATTCAAAGTATTTTAAAACAGCAAGGAAACAAACGAAGGCTAAACTAGTTCAAGTTCACAGCTCCCTCCTACCTGAATTCAACCCTGTAAGTTCAATGATCGGTCAGAACTTCACAATCGACTGCATCCAAGGGCCTATTTAACTCATTTCAACTCGTTTTAAACAACAAATCCTGCTTCTCTTCTATCCAGAGTGTTCTGTGTGTCAGACAGAAGCTGTTGTTAAACACAAACCCCTCAGTCATGCTGCCGGTGCAACTAGAAGAGCCACACACACACACACACACACACACACACACACCCTTTCTGTACCACAGTAGCACCACACACAAACTATAATAATTTACTGTAATACAAAAACACACAATATAACAACGTCATCTTGTGAAATTTACAGATATAAAGGCTTTCTTAAATAATGATTTTAAAGCATAAAACATCCTAAGCCTGTTGCATGACATAAAACGACAACCACACATTAACATATACACAACAGCTAACAACTACAAGACAACTAACTCGTTTCACGTTCATTAACTAAAATACAAGGTGTCTAGCTGAAACAGACATCAACTCATGATACGTGTGTCTTAAAGGTAACTTAAAATGATATCATTAGCCTTTAATTAGCCCGCTTTAATTGTTGACCAAATAGAAATCAAGTATGAATTTGGAAAAACACACTTTAGTCTGATCAAAACAAACCTGGTGAATGACAGATATCGCTTCTCTTCTAGGTGAGCCTACTTTAGACAATGACATTTCCGCGTACGGCAACCGGCTGGGACAAAAAAAAGCGTTTTTATTCCAATGTTGTTTTTTCTTGTCTCTCATATTTGCTTGAAAGACAAAGAAACAAATGTCATTTAAAATGACATCCTTTTTATAAAAAAAAATAATGAATAGTATTATTAATTGTACACATTACTCAGAAATGTAATAACTTATATTGTGTAATAACTTATATTATATTATATTATATTATATGAATTTCAACATTTAGTTGAAATGGGTCTTTGTAATTGCTGATTCAATATTTATGTAATTATTGCGTTACAGGTGTTGTTGTGCATTTACGTTGATTCAATTATTATTATTATTATTATTATTATTATTATTATCATTATTATTATTATTGTGGTAAAACCATTCATATATATAATAGTAATATTAGTAAATACTACTAATAATATATAGAATATAGTATAATATACACACACTTCCTCTTTAAGATTGCGTCGCTCGCTCTGATTGGCCGCTTTGAGTTCATTTGCTCGCTCGCTAGTGGAGAGAGCAGCGGAGGCGATAGACGCAGGAGCGAAGCGTTTCGCAGATGATTTAAACTTTAATTTTTAGGGTAAAATCACCATAACCCTTGTGAGGCAAGCGATTAATCGTGTCAGGATGTCGGCCCAGGCTCAGATGAGAGCTTTGCTGGATCAGCTGATGGGAACGTCGAGGGATGGTGAGTGTTAGCTGAGTGCTAACGGCTCTGAGAGGATTTCTGAAGGCCGCGCGCTCAGATTAGCCCAAACCAGAATATAATAACCCAGTCAAATATTAAAATTAACTTCTTAAGATAAACATCACAGCATTAAGTTTAGCTAAATGCAGCAGTATTTCCTCTTGAAACGCTTCAGTTTAATGTTTGTGTCCATAAAGGGGGTTTAATGACGTCAGTGGGACGATCCGGTATGCTAAGCTAATAGAACAGCAGCCCATCTCATGACGCCATGAATACGGGTTTTTAGCAAAAAACACAAATCAGTTAGTCATCTACATTGATTAAAAAGTTGAGAATATATATATATATATTTATTTATTTGAATTTGTATTTTTTTATAGAAAGAATAGTCTTTATTGATATCTGTATATCTAACCCCTATATAATTAGTAATATTATTATTGACATTTGTGGCAGACCAATATTTCTTCAGGGTCAATTAATTAGCTGATATTTGGCTATTTTGACAGCCTTGTAAATATTTAGTGAATTGATTAAGATTGTGCGAATGTTAAATCACACACGCACACACATATATATATATTTTTACACACACACACACACACACATACATGCATTAAGTTACATATTTAAAATAACTAGTTTCCCAAAAAAATGAATGCAAGCAATACATCTGAACGAGCATTGCCAAGAGGAAATATGGCTTTTCATGACTGTGTGATATGATTTTGATCAGCTCAAGAGGATTTTAAGATGAGTAAACAACAGAAAGGACTTGAGCAACTAGAATTTATTGAATTGAGTTGTACTGGCTGTAAGAAATCTCACCCTCCGTGTGAATGAAGCGACTGTCTTTGTGAATGCTGAGATGAATTCATATGCTTCCCGTACATTTGTTTCATACAGACTGAACAATTGTGGCCCCTTTATTCTATTCATTAAGGTTCAGTGTATGTTTGCCAGCCTACATCTGCAAGGGAGTTGCAGAAAAGCCTCATGTTCATCGAGCCGTGAGTCACCAATGCTTTTTAAAGCTGTTATGAATATGAAAAAACAATACTGTTTGCTTTCCAGCAGTAACTGTTTTACACATCATCACGCTAGTTGGTAACGTAAGAGTGAGCAGAGGGGATACGAAGCTTCTGCCCAGGCGGGTTGTAGTACACTGATGCTGTGCCTGAGCGTCTTTCCTCAAATCTGACTTTAAAAAAGTAAATAAATAAAGGAAAGGACTCAGATTCCTCCGCCGACGTCTTCACTTTTATTCTTCTGTATCATTCCCAACTTCCTCATTACAGGTTTGGGCAAGAAAAGCTTTTCCCTTTAAACTTTTAGAGGCTGGGACCGCAGGAGGGGTTCTGAATGGGAGAGACCTCGCAGTGTGTATCAATTAACCTTTCACTTTAGTTTTCAATGTTTTATTTCAACTTGGTGAACTTGTTCTACATCTTGTATTGGTTGCTTTTAATATGCACATTAGATTATTCACCATTTCTGTATGTACTCATGAGAGATAATGCGCTTAAAGTACAAGATGACTCTGAAACATGACATCACTCTCCGATCCGCTATCCCATACACCTTTGCACTCAATTGGCAGTTATAAAAGCATAGATGCTTCATGCCAATTAGGGATGAGTGATATATTGAATATTCACAATATATTTAATGTTTAGTTTTTCTGGCTCAATAACATTTATCAACATCTTGAACAGTAATGCAATGATTTTAATGTTTTTATTTTAACCATTAAACTTCCAAATGTTAGTGATTTTGATTTTAAGCTTTATTTGCAAAAGCATAATTGAATTATGCTAGTTTGATTCTTTTCCAAATGATTTATTCATTCATTTCTCAGACTTTGTGTGACATTTTTCATGTATTAAAATGCAATGCATTTCGATTTAGTAATAAATCTTTCTTGTATTTTTATTGAGTCACTTTTAACTAGATTACTGTTGACTCTTAGAAGGCAAAAAGTATCAAGATATAATTTTTAAGCTGTCACCCAGCCGTAACACAATGAACATCAGTCAATCTATTGGTGACTGAACAGAATGAATAACTGATAATGACAGAGACTGCTAGCTTCTTGGGTTGCTCCATGATCAGAGCCAGTTAAAGAAACAGGCCTTGGGTCAGTGAAAGTTAAACGCCTCTATTCTACATGAACAAAGAGCCTTTACTTTGTCATGAAACAAAGATTATATCTGACACTGTCAAACACATGCTGTCCGCACTCAGATCTCATGATTTCACTGCAGGGACAGGCAGACCCTTGGCCGAAAAGTTAGCAGTGTGTAGTGCCGCAGTGTGTGTGTGTGAGAGAAGGAGAGACACGAGTGTGTGTGTGGTCTCATTCAATGTCAATTATGTGCTGTGTCCTTACAGGAGATGAGTCGAGACAGCGGGTTAAATTCACAGACGAGCGCGTCTGCAAATCGCACCTGCTCAACTGCTGCCCGCATGACATTCTCTCTGGAACGGTGAGGGAAAAACACATTCACACTAAACACTTTCTTTATGCAGCATATTGATACCATTGTTGTCGTCTTCTTGTGTATGTAGCGCATGGACCTTGGCGAATGCTCTAAGATCCATGATCTGGCGCTGAGAGCAGACTATGAGATTGCGTCTAAAGAGAGAGACCTGTTCTTTGAACTGGATGTAAGTGACTCGTTAAGTAGAGATCATCTGCTAGTGGTTTCAGTGAATTAGCAGCCAAGGCTTTAGTAAATTCTGCTGTTGGATTGGTGTGTGATGTGTAGGCGGTGGATCACCTGGAGTCGTTTATTGCCGACTGTGACCGTAGGACTGAGTTGGCCAAGAAGCGTCTCGCTGAGACACAGGAAGAGATCAGCGCTGAAGTGGCTGCAAAGGTATGAAGTGTTTATATAGCACTGGGTGCAATACCATGCAGTGTTAAAATGTCAGTTGGTAATCTAATTGTATCCGGGGTTTAGGCCATTTCTACATAAGAGGGTTCTGGAAGTAAAAACTCAATTTTCTCCATTTGGAAATTGACTTTGATAAATTATAAACCTTTAAAGACAGACCTACTGTGAGCTTCGATGTTGTTTACCGATGGTATTTGCTTCTGCTGAATTCGTCAACCTTACAAATAATTTTCAGCATTTTTTTTTTAATCAATAATCATGTTTAACAGTGGAATTCCTGGTTAAACACTACATTACCCATGATGCTATATAATGCATGTTTTGCAATAAACTTAAAATATAATGTTTTTAGATATAGTCAACATGTATAAATGAGTAGTTTTCCATTTCTCCCTCTTTTTAATTCGATTAGGCTGTTTGCAATGCTTCATGGGATTGTAGTTCTTTCCCTCACTGAAGCCATGAAGTTCACAGTCTTGTATTTGGTTGGCAGGCAGAAAAGGTTCACGAGTTGAACGAGGAGATCGGGAAGCTGCTGGCGAAGGCTGAGCAGCTCGGGGCTGAGGGAAATGTAGACGAAGCCCAGAAAGTTCTACAGGAGGTTGAGAAAGTCCGGACTAAGAAGAAGGATGCAGAGGTTAGACAGTGTTTTTATTATTTATATTTTGTTAACTTGTTTCCAAGCACAAGCTGTCACGTTTATTCAGAACATTACCATTATAATATTACTCTGTTGTGAGTTTGTAATGCTTTCTGGATGCTCGTTTCCTGTTTTTTTACAGGAAGAGTACAGGAACTCTATGCCCGCCTCCAGTTTCCAGCAGCAGAAGTTGCGCGTCTGTGAGGTTTGCTCCGCCTACCTGGGTCTTCATGACAACGACCGGCGTCTCGCCGACCACTTTGGTGGAAAACTGCACCTGGGCTTCATCCAGATCAGAGAGAAGCTGGAGCAGCTGAAGGTAACGCTCGGCCTGAATCAGGTGCCGGCGGGGGCCGTTGGTTTAGAATAGTAAGTGACATTGCATGATTTCTTCTCTGCAGAAAACCGTGCAGGAAAAACAGGAGAGGCGGAACCAAGAGCGACTGAAGAGGAGGGAAGAGCGTGAGAAAGAGGAGAGAATGAAAAAGCAGTGAGAATATTTTTATGCACCTTTTCATGTGCTTTTTTAAGATACATTGTTGTTGTGAAATGCATTGTAGAATCTAAAGGGATTCTAGTCTGGTTTTCTCATTTATTTTTCTGATTTTTTTTGTATATATTTATATATTATTGAATTATCTTTTTTCAGTTTAAATTTATTTAAAGTTTTTTATTTTATTTATTTTAAGATTCAACAAATGCATGATGTTTCCAAAGTCAATAAACAGTTTAAATAATTGTGATCTGAATATTGATCAAAATAATCCTTATTCTTGTCTGGTTTTCTCCGTAGGACCAAGTCGCGCAGCCGAGAACGCAAGAAGTCAGTTCCTCATTCACTTTACATTTGTTTTCTTGCAAGCTAATCTTTTTTTTTATATATATATAATTAGTACAAAAAGAAAGCAAAGTCCTGGGAATTAATAAAGTGGAAAAAAATGTAATTGAATTTTTATGCTGTATTCTGTAGTATATTTTTCTATGCTCAGCTCTAAAATATCATTGGCTAAGCACAATCCACTTTTGGGATTAAACGTTTATTTAACGTATATTTTTTTTTGTGATGTTTCAGATTAAATTGTAAACTAATTTAATGAATGATCCAAAATCAGTCAATCAAAATAAAATCCATATCTATTAAATGCAAATGACTTAAAAAAATATCATTGAGAATATTGAACATTTATTGTAAAATGGGACATGTATCTAATCTTATGCATGAACCATTTGTTAATGTGTGTCTTTCTGTTTGTAGGTCTCGTTCTCGTGACCGCGATCGAGAGCGCAGGCGCCGACGTTCCCGCTCCGCATCACGAGAGAAGCGCCGTTCCCGCTCTCGCTCCAAAGAGCGCGACAGACGCCGGCGACACCGCTCTCGATCCCGATCCCGCTCACGGCACAGCCGAGAACACTCACACAAGTAACTATACTCAGTGTTTTTACTCTCTCGCTCGTGGAGCTTTGAAAAGTCCAATTCCTTTATTACAGTTTTTGTACAAATTAGGTTTTAACAACTCAAGTTTTTTTTTTGGCATGGTGTCAAAAAACAAACAAGCAAACAAACCTTCCGCTGTCTTGTAGTAACAGTTGATTTTTGTGTGTGTGTTAGGTCTTCACGGGACCGTGACCGCGAGAGGGACAGCAAGCACAGTTCATCTGAGCGGAGATCAGACGGGCTGAACGGCAGGACAGAATCTCGCCGTCATGATGACAGAGAGGCTGGAGAGATCTGAATCATCTCACGCTACCATAACAAACACAAACCGCTCATTTACATATACCCACTTTTTTATTTATCATGTTTGCTTGGTCTGTAGTAAAATGCCCATGCCCAGTTTCATTAAAGTCTTTGTAGTCTTTAATATCTCAGTCTAGTAAGAATTGAACCTGTCTGATCCACTGTCCAGTGTTGAAATGACATTTGTTTGTGTGAATTGTTTTTTTTGTTTTGTTTCTTCTCTCAAAAGTATATACTGGCTTTTTTTTTTTTGCCCCTCCATAATGTTATTTTTTTGGGATTGGGTTTTTATTTTGTACTGTTTGTCCTGAATGAATGTGTGCATGTTTTGCACGGAGCTCATTCTACTTTGAAAGCTGTTCTGAGGTCAGTTTAAACGCCCTTTCTTTAACTCTAGCTGCAGTATTTCCCCATAGAGAGAGACTGAGCTCATTCACTCTGTTTCAGTAGCAGAGGTGTAGGAGTTTAATCAGTCTAAACAAGTGAATCCTTCATGGCATACTGTTTCAGAATTACTATGTACATGATCTTTTATAATGCTGTTTTGATTTCATGTTGTCCTGATCAAAGTGCATTAAATGGTTTTATGAATTTAAATGGTGTTTGTCTTTAATGAGGGCTCTTATCAAACTAAACCTGAGAGTGTAAGTCTCTTTCCCTGTCACGTCCATTTCTAACTAATAATTAAGTTGAATGCTTGTGTGTTTGGTATTTGGAAAGCTATCCTATTTATCTTGTGAATTCAATATGCAATAAATATTAAGATAATTATATATCTTACAAGATATTTTCCATACAGTAATAGCTTGGCATTTAGATTCAAAATAGGGCCTGAAACTCTTAAGAAAGCCTTGTTTTTGTGTGAGCATGAAATGAGATGTTTTAGATTTTTTTCGCTACTGTAACTTAATTCAACATTTTAGTAAGATAATGTTACTGTTATATGATCTGACCTTCCTGAAAACCGAAACTCTAATTTTTATAGAGGAGAGGCATTTTTTAAATGTTTCGTTAATTTTATGTTAATTATAGTTCATCAAACTCATCTAATATGTCTAACAAAAAAACTCGTTTTCTTTTTTTCAGTTTATGTGAGTGATTAATATGAGTACGCTAGTATTCTGATTTATTTTTTATTTAGAATCAGATTAAAATCATAGAAATTATTATATTTTATATTAATAATCCCAAATGTTGTTTTTAATGAAATTTCTTCATGCAACCGACAGATGGCTCTTCATTACGCTAGCAACAACAAGCTGTGGCTCGTCACCTCCGGCAACGTCACCGTGACGCCACAGTCAAAACAACCGAAACATGATGCTAGCGTCTCACACCCGCGAGTAAAATGTCGTGTTTTTAGCGATCGCCGATGAAAGCTTTGGAGATTTGTCATCTTAATGTCATGATCTTGTCGAACTATGAGTTTGGCAGCGTTTTTTTCGGTACAAGGGACCAAAAAGTCATCATAAAAGCACCAGTGTAGCTACCGGTTTGCTAACGACAGGCGTCAGACCAGCAGTCAAACCCGGTACGCCTGAAATAATTCATTTATTACATTTAAAATATCAAATTTAAAGTCAACTAGTGTTTATTCTCGCCATTTGGCTCCGTCAAAACGGATTGCAAGCTTGTGAAGCGTCTGTAGACTTACAGATGTGTGTGTCAGCCACATGTAACGTTATTTCTGTAGAGTTTCTCTTCTAACCACTATTAATGTGCACCTAACAATTAGTTTTACTAAATTTGTGTTGATTCATTCTCGGTGTCGGTCAAATTACATGAGTTCTATGTTCACAGTTCTGCTGGAAGAGTCAGGAACAATCTGACAGCTGTCAGGGGCTGATCAGAGTCCAAATGTGTGTGTTATGTAGTCTATAAGCCTCTAGTTTGTGTTATTGCACAATTTTTGTCTTTGCAGTCTATGTGTATGTAATGTGTGCTATTGTAGTTTTGTGTGTATTACTGTGTGTAACGTGTGTTGATGTGTCCCTGCAGTGTGAGAGGTTTGCAGGTATCTGGATCCCCGGGACAGGCCGGTGCTCACCGAAGAGACGGGGAACAGGATCGGTAAGCAGGGGGGAGCGGCCAGCGCCGAGCCCGTGGAGAAGATGGCCAGCAGCCCGGAGAAAAGCTCCTCCGCACAGGAGCTCAAGGAGCAGGGCAATCGCCTGTTCCTCAGCCGAAAATACCAGGAGGCCGTGACCTGCTACAGCAAAGCCATTGTGAGTGGGGCAGGACAGTTCTCGGTTTACACGGAATTTACATGCACATTCGATAAATGTGCATATTAATGTAAAACATTTGGTGTCAGTACGATTACTGGCCAAAAGTTTGGAATAAATACACATTTTTCATGTTTTTTTGAAAAAGAAGTCTCTTCTGCTCACCAAGGCTGCGTTTATTTGATTAAAAATACAGTATATATTGCGAAACACACTGCCCAGCAAAAAAAATAAGAAAGTCGCTGTTTGGATTTAAATGCTTAAGAGTCTATGATTGAATCATTATTGCAGTGATTCTTATGTTTCTAGCATGTGATATGTTTGGCACCAGTTCTTCTAACTCTAACTGATGGAGTGTGTAGCTTTTCATTTCTGAAACAACCATGTAGGAAGAACATCATGTTCATATTCCAGGATGACAATGTCAGGATTCATCAGGCTCAGATTGTGAAAGAATGGCTGTGAAAAGCTTGAAGAATCATTTTCTCACATGAATCCAGAGCTTAAATTCATTGAAAGTCTTTGGGATGTGCTGGAGGAGACTTTACAGAGTGCTGGACTCTTGCATTGACAATACAAGATCTTGATGAAAATAACATCATATCATCAATTTCCATCAATGAAATGAATTTATTTCCTGATGAATTCTGACATTGTCATCCTGGAATATGAACATGATGTTCTTCCTACATGGTTGTTTCAGAAATGAAAAGCTACACACTCCATCAGTTAGAGTTAGAAGAACTGGTGCCAAACATATCACATGCTTGTATCTAAATGTAATTTATTCCTTTGATTCAAAGTTTCAGCATCATTACTGCAGTCTTCGGGCAGCACAGTGGCTCAGTGGGTAGCACAGTCACCTCACAGTCCCCGGTTCGAGTCCTTTCTGTGTGGATTTTGCATGTTCTCGCCCTGTCAGTGTGCTCCGGTGTCCCCCACACAGTCCAAAGACATGCAGGTTAGGTGGATTGGACATGCCGAATTGGCCCGTAGGAGTGTGTGTGTGTGTGTGTGTCTCAGCACTCTCTGTTTCTCAGTGCTGGGTTGTGTCCAGTGTAAAACCTGTGCCAAATCCAATGTGTGAGTGCGGATAATTTGATGAAGCGGAC
Source organism: Meda fulgida (assembly GCA_030578275.1). Taxonomy (NCBI): domain Eukaryota; kingdom Metazoa; phylum Chordata; class Actinopteri; order Cypriniformes; family Leuciscidae; genus Meda; species Meda fulgida. The sequence goes on from CM060639.1 coordinate 3,290,232, forward strand.
CCTGCAAATGAGCGGGACTAATGCTAGGAAAATATATTTCTCCAGTCTTCAGTGTCACATGATCCTTCTAAAGCATTATCATTAACATATCTTAATATTATCAATGTTGAAACTGGTTGTGCTGCTTTTTGTGGAAATCATGATACACTACCATTAGAAAGTAAGGTAAAAAAGGAAATGTATACTTTTATTCAGCAAGGACACTTATTTCAAGTAAATTCTATTAATTCAAGAATACTTTTAAAAAGTGCATTTTCCACAAACAATATTAAGCAGCAAAAACTTTTTACATTTATCATAATAACCATAAATAACTGAGAACAATAAAAATTGTGCAGCAAATCAGCATATGATACTGATTTCTGAAGGTTCATGTGACACTGAAGACTCAGGTTTTTTTTAAAAATTCAGCTTTGATCACAGGAATAAATTACACTTTACTTTATATTCACACAGAAAACAGTTTTAAGAATATTTCACAATATTACTGTTTTTACTGTATTTTTATGAAATAAATGCAGCCTTGGTGAGCAGAAGAGACTTCTTTTTCATCAAAGAATCCTGAGGATTTTTTTTACATGGTTTCCACACAGTGTCGATGTTTTTTAAATGCACGTTTTATATTCAATAATGCGTTTAACTCATCAAGTGGCGACTGTGTGGCTATTCGCAGAAAATACACATGATCTCTGTAGGACTGATAAAGTAGTTGTGCTGATCATGTTTCTGCTGTGTGTGTGTGTAGAACCGTAACCCCTCAGTGGCCGTGTACTACACTAACAGAGCATTATGCTACGTGAAGCTACAGCAACATGACAAGGCGCTGGCCGACTGTAAACACGCCCTCGAGCTCGACAGCCAATCAGTGAAGGCGCACTTTTTCCTGGGCCAGTGTCAGCTGGAACTGGAGAACTATGAAGAGGCCATAGGCAATTTACAGAGAGGTACACACACACACTCACAGCTTGAAGTAGGAATTTCTGCTAAGGAATTTGATTTAAAGGAGTCATATGATGCTTAATGTTTTCCTTCTCTGTGCATGTATACGATCTGCAAAGTTACAAAGCTCAGTCTCCCACGAAGCGATTTATTCTACCTAACAGACAACGCTGATCCAGACCAGCCTAAAAAATGAGGAATCAGATTTATTTATGAAGCTGTTTCTGAGCAGTATAACATGAACGTTTGCAGCTTCCTGAACCTGGAGAGCATAACGGCGGCTAGATACAAAGATGACTTCCCTCTGTGAAAGGTTCTGCTCAAGTTGGTTCTGATCGAACGGCTCGGTCATCTACATTTACAACGTGATTCGGGCTCGAACTGATACAGAAAAACCAATGCCAATAGATCTTAGGTCTATCATTTAGTTTTTATAAAAGGATGTTGGCCACAGGGATATATAAGGTTTCATAGTCAAACGGATGAGATAAGACATGTTTACCTGTTTTAAAATTAAAAATGTGATGTTCAGTGTCATTTGATGCACTTTTTAAGGTCTTGTTTTATAATTTTGGTCTTGTTTCTAATAATGTAGCTCTATATATGTAGGATAATGTAGTAATGTAGCTCTATAATGAATTTGTTATAGACCTAATAATCTAAATAATTATCCATTATCAGTGAATCAAAAAACCATCATAGAAATAATCCAGGCATCTAAACAGACCTTAGTGCAGTGCAAACTCAAATGCAGTGTGATGAAATTGCTCGTTTTCAGCTTATAACCTGGCGAAGGAACAGCGGCTGAATTTTGGAGACGATATCCCAAGTGCTCTTCGCATTGCCAAGAAAAAACGCTGGAACAGCATAGAAGAGAAGCGTATCAACCAGGAGAACGAGCTGCATGCTTATCTCACCAAACTCATCCTGGCAGAGAAAGAGAGGTGAGAGTCACGCTGGCATCAGCCCGTACACACGCTGATGATGCGTCTGTGTCGTGACGTCTGTCTGCCTTTATGTGTGTGTTCAGAGAGCTCGACGACAGCAGAGTGAAGCAAACCGAGGACATTCAGAACGGAGGCGAGATCAGCAAATCCAAATCCAAACACGTGAGACACACGCCCATAAATAAACAAAGACCTCCGCGTCGTGTAGGATTGATGAAGTGATGTCATTTCCTGTGCTTCTCTCTGCAGGATAAATATCTGATGGACATGGATGAACTTTTCTCTCAAGTAGATGAAAAGAGGAAGGTATGAAGAAATCATTTCAACCATCTCAAAATGAAACCATCATCTCAAGACATTTAGAAGAACACTCAACACACACTGAAATATCATTGGTCCAAAATCCTGCTCCAAATAATTGTACATTAAACATCATTGTGTTTGATTGTCTGGTCACTCTATGTTGTGTTATATTCCGTGTGTAGAAGCGAGAGATCCCAGATTACCTGTGTGGGAAGATCAGCTTTGAGCTCATGAGAGAACCCTGCATTACTCCCAGCGGCATCACTTACGATCGCAAGGACATCGAGGAACATCTACAGGTCTGCTCACAAACACACGTCATCAGCTTGCCCAACAGTACTGCCATCTTTGAGCTGCGCATTTGCTGCCAGGGTTTTGTTGTTGTTTTGTTTTGAGCCGTGTGACTCGCAGAAAGATGATGTCACGATTGGCTAAAAGATCACGGATTGGCGGATCAGATTACAGCGTGTTGTTTTAGTATTAGTAATGTACTAGTACTGTATTTAATAGCATTTTAAAATTCGCTTTTATTTTTATATTTTAATTCTAGTTTCAATCTTATCAATTTTGTTGTGTTTAGAGTCAGTTTGTATTTTTATTTTCCATTTTAGTTTTATTTCAGTTTCTACTCTTTTCTACAAAATAATATAAACAAAAAAATTATTTTGTTGTGTTTAGGGTTGTTTTTGTACTCGTTTTTGTTTCTTTAAAATATTTCTGTTTCGTTTTTTCACATTTGGTCATTTTAGAATTTTAAATTAAACTTCTTTTATTTCTTTTCAGTTAGTTGCCAATGTAACATTTCTATTTTTATCAAGTAATTATATTGTATTTTAATAACAACACAGACATTTTTAATGGAGTAATATGCTTTTTGGAGCCAGGCAACATCTACATATTAACAACATCTATTGAAATGGGTTGGGACAAATCACTCTTTTTAAAATAGCAAATAGCCTTTAGTGGTGAAAAACAACAATATTGCAGTTTTGATTGAATGCTCTCTCTCTCTCTCTCTCTCTGTAGCGTGTCGGCCATTTTGACCCAGTCACCCGCAGCCCGCTGACCCAAGATCAGCTGATCCCCAATCTGGCCATGAAGGAGGTGATTGACGCTTTCATCCAGGAGAACGGCTGGGTGGAGGACTACTGAACACACACACACACACACTCTCGAGCGGACTGCAGCAGAGTTTCCTCACGCTGAATGAATCATCTCCTGTATGTTCATGCACTTTAATCAGTGGAGCTTTGCTGTGGAGCGTCTCCCCCGCAGGAGTCACCTGACCCTCTCTCTGTCCTTCAAACTCTTTCTGCTGTCCTTCCTTCTCATTCACAATAATCCTGCAGGTTTTGTTCAGACACTTCCTTTCAATCTGAAACATTGGCTGATGTTTGCTGCTCATGATGATGCTGTAATCTCATCATTGAATGTTAAAAAGCAACATTATTGATGACACATCAATAATAATCACTCATGAAAGAGGAAACTGTGCATGCGAGTGTTGCGTAGATTGGCGTGTTGTGTGTGTGTTTTAGAAGCTGTCCCTAAGATTCATATGCGGAATGAATGCGATATATGCGAGTGTATTAAGTTCTAACATATGCAGAATGTTTCTAAGACGCTTCTCGAGCTTTGGGTTCTAGCAGGATGCCGGTTATAATGTTTTTGTAACGAGCGTTTAATCCACAACATATATTTAGACATTCATTCATCTGCCAATCAACGAAAACTAACTGAGAATCTGTGGCGTGCAGGTGACATCATCATCGTTATGGTGTATTATTATACGTTTAATCTCACTATGTGTGTCTGTGCGTTAGAGCGAGAGGTAAGTGATTATTTCACACTATTGATTTTGTCTTTCCCTTTGGACCTTTGGGGAGTTTTCTGTTTCCTGGCACGAACACACACTTCCTGTTTAGTATCAGTATTCTCGCGGTTTGAGAGCCCTTTTCACAGTCCGGCTCAAATATGCCCGAAGTGTAATGAGTTTAGGTTGGATGCATGTTCAATAAATGTTATTTTGTTTCTTTTTGTAGCAAATGTGTTGAATCGAGTCTTATTCTTTCCAACAAATGTAAGGGGACGAGTAAAAAGTACCCTAAATAAAAGACCTTAGTCAGGTGAGATGCAGTGGCGGTTCTAGACCATTTCAACTGGGGGGGGCCAAGCTGGGGCCAGTTGTACTGTTAGAGGGGCCAGTTATATTTAGACCTTATTGTTGTCATATCATTTTCTGCACTGCACTGCAGGCATTAACAGACAAAATACCATGTTTATAATCATTCAACAATGTATTTGCATTTCCATTATATTTTTACATTTGCATTACATATTCAGTATTAGTCACAGTAACTGTAATTAACATGATGTCCTTCTTTCTCTTCATTTTGGTATTGAAGTATGGTATTGATTTGGCAAAAGCAATGGGAACCAAGAAGCTTATTAATTAATTTACTGAAAATAACTGACTTGCTAGGTAACTATGTCTAACCGTTTACAGGATTCCTGCACACGTTTTAAAGTCAAATTTAAGGCTTTTTAAGACCTGAAGAAATCAAAATTCATACCGTACATTAGGGGTGTGCAATATTGACAAAAATATATCTCAATATTTTCAATGTTTTGTTGATAATTAGATGATATTTTACTGATTGTGTTTGTGTACTGGTACCATTTGACAGCTGACTCACAAAGATATTCATATTTTTAATATTCTATGCAGTGGTCAGTTAACAGTAGGGACCGAAATTAATTTTTTAATGAATTTTTAATTAATTTAATTTGCCATCTTAAATTGATTTTCAGGGGCATTTTCACCTATATATGGACATTCTTTCTAAACTTATTTAGAGTTATGAATCACCTTTTATGTCAAATACTAACATTCAAATTATTCAGTAATTATACTTATTTATACAATAATACTTAATTATACAATAATTATACAGTACCACTGTTACCAGTCAAATTAATTAATTCAATCAAAATCCATCTTTGCAGTGCAATCTAGAGGTGACACAGAAGCGGCATTAATATATTTACACTCCATTTATAATTGCATAAATTAAGCTATGAGATTTTTTTTTTAAATCAATATTTAAATATGGAATGATTTCTAATTTTAACGTATTTTAATTTTAAAGGGTACTTTAAATATTAAACTAAAACCGCCAGTAGGCGGCGGCAAGTCACAGTCTTAATAAGTGAGTTGAGGGATTCATTCATTCAACCGATTTGTTCAAACGGCTGATTCATTCGGGAAAGGAGCAAGTGATTCCTTCAAAACGCGGATTTCAGTCAATAAATCATCGCTGTCTGTTGCATTGAGACTCTGCTACGGTTTCATTTTGAAATTATAGTCGGCGAAATAAAGGGAAAACAAACAATATTGACAATATTGTGTCTAAAAAGTAACTCCCAATGTTAACTTATTGTTAATTTAACTGTTATATAATATCAATATGACAGTTGCAATTGTGCACGGGAAAACGGCACTCTTGCTGATTTGATATTCTAATATAAGAACATAATATGATATAAATATAAGACATAAACTAATTTGGGGACATAGCCTATACCTATGAACCGCACACAGCAGTGAAAGGATAGACAAATGCGATGTCAGCCCACAGTGCCTCGTATACAGTTAAAACATTGATTAAATATCATAATAGACAATACACATCGCACACCCGATACGCACATAAAGAATGAACTTGCAACTGAACTGCCCTTTACCAGCTTTCTCCTTCTCTCCTCTCTCGCGTGCAGGAGACAGACGTTATTCTGCAGCGATTTGTCACGTGAACAAGCAAATCCACAAAGATAGAATAATAAAAAAATAATAGGCATACAACGATAACAACGATAGCAAAAACTGTTTTGTAAAAATTATTTCACACTCCACATTTAGGGGGGCCACAAGGGGGGCCAAGCTTGTTGTCACAGGGGCACGGGGCCCCCTGGGCCCCCCTTCTAGAACCGCCACTGGTGAGATGCCATATTGAATTTAACACAGATGAAAATTAAGGCTTTTAAAAAACGAGGGTTTAATTTAAGTAATTACTTCACGAATGCTATAAAAAGTACATTCTATATAGGCCTAGTGTGTGTAGTATGAATGTAATACTACATTTCCCATGTTGTCATTATCATGTGAGTAGTAGTAGGTCATCGGGTGCTCTTTTATGAGTACTTCTTTTGTCACATGCTGGTTTTTGCCTACTAGATAGTATATAGGGAAGTATGTGATTTTGGATGGCACACATTGTATAAAGGTCATACTTTAAAGAGTTTTTATCTACTGCCTTTTTTGCAGTGCGTCTGGGGAGGGAAAAGTCCGCTTTGCGCGGGTGCAAAATACGAATGATGTCGGTGTACAAAGTCAATTGCGCTGGGTGCAAGACAGGGCCCAAGGTCTATAACTAGAGGAGGTTCTGAAGAGTCTTAAAGGGATATTTCATATAATAATGAAAACCTGTCATAATTTACTCACTTCCATATGCATGTTCCAGACATGTATGATTTTCATTTCTTCTACATAAAGTTGAAAAAAGTTTATTCACATGCAATGGGACCAATGACCAACAGGGGGCAGCAAGAGACAATCCATCAGAGAAAGAAGATAAAAGTTCATAAATGTGAAACAAAGACATAAGCTCTGCTCGAAATATTTTGTTGGTTAGAATTTGCTTTATGTGAGTAAAATATAGGCACATTTTTTAAAATGGCTTGATGACTGGAAAAGTCATAGAAATTATTTGACCATACGATGTAGAGGACTGACTGAATACTGTGAAGTAAACCAGAAAGTATATGCAAACTTTAGTATGCAACGCTGTTGTTTTCACACAACCTCATTTGTAATCTTTTTTAAATATGCCATTAAAGACATCATGGATTTAATTACTTTCATATCATTTGATTAGTTTGTTCACTTGAGCTTCTCAATCTCTGTTTGTCTGATCTGTGGTATTTACTATGAAAGTAATGAGAACACATTTTTGATCATACGCCAAATACGAAAATCATAATGTGGCCAAAGGTAAATTATTAGAAACAGAAATTCATCAGGTCCATTTGGTCTGAAGAGTCGTTCAGATGTGTTAGAGAAAACATTTATAGAAGAATGTTTAGATGTGTGTATTTGAAAACATGTTATTTGTGTGTGTGTGTGTGTGTGTGTGTGTGTGTGTGTGTGTGTGTGTGTGTGTGTGTGTGTGTGTGTGTGTGTGTGTGTGTGTGTGTGTGTGTGTGTGTGTGTGTGTGTGTGTGTGTGTGTTTGAGCAGCTGCAGTTTCAGTCACTGTAACTCTGACTGATGGAGGTTTTTGTACGACTCTTTATCACTGTGTGAACACATATTTACTGTTGATATAGTGGAAACTCTGACAGTAATAATGTCCAGCATCTTCAGTCTGGACTCCACTGATGCTCAGAGTGAAATCTCTGTTAGATCCACTGCCACTGAATCTAGATGGAGTTCCTGACTGGAGGAGGTTTGCTGCATAAATCAGGAGTTTAGGAGCTTCTCCAGGTTTCTGTGAGTACCAGGATAGAGGCTGATAACTCCAACCCGGATAGACTTCAGGACTGGTTTTGCAGGATATAGTAAATGTGTCTCCTAGAGGAACAGGTTTCACTGCAGGCGTCTGAGTGACTGTCACTTCACCAGCTGATTCTACATCAAGAAGAATCACATATTTGGATAATATTTCAAGGCGCTGTTGATCAGTTAAAATAGAGCAGTTTAAGCTCATATTTCCTCACCTGTGAAACAGCTGGAGAACATCCAGATGATGATGACGAAGCTCATGGTTGCTGTTGGTTCAGATTCTCAGTGTTTAAACTCAGAGTTATAAATCCTCCTGAAGCATGAGCTGCGATGCAAATAATCTCTATATGTAAATCTGTGTAAGGATTCCAACTCATGATGCACATAAATCATAAATCATAACAGTGTTTAGGATGTTATGAGTCATTTATTCTGTGTCTGAAGCTACAGGCTTTCTGATGATTCAAATGACAGAGTTGCTTCAGTAGTGTGTCAGTGAACTTCATTAGAGGGCAAAGGTCATTCCAGAGGTCATAGGTCACCAGAATGTACTAAAATTGCTTTAATCATTAACAATGCATTGAGATGAATGATAGAGACTTTAGTTTCGATTGAACAGTTATAATGAGTAATATATTTATTATTGTCTTGATAAACTTCGAGGTGACAGTTTTGTTTGTTTGATTTGATACCGACTGTTTTTTCTCTGTCTGTCACAGGACAGATCACAGTCTAATAGAGCTGATTTCAGCCATGTGTGTGTGTGTGTGTGTGTGTGTGTGTGTGTGTGTGTGTGTGTGGTGTGTGTGTGTGTGTGTGTGTGTGTGTGTGTGTGTGTGTGTGTGTGTGTGTGTGTGTGTGTGTGTGTGTGTGTGTGTGTGTGTGTGTGTGTGTGTGTGTGTGTTTGAGCAGCTGCAGTTTCAGTCACTGTGACTCTGACTGACGGAGGTTTTTGTACGACTCTTTATCACTGTGTGAACACATATTGACTGTTGATATAGTGTAAACTCATACAGTAATAATGTCCAGTATCTTCAGTCTGGACTCCACTGATGCTCAGAGTGAAATCTGTTCCATAAGCTGCTCCATTTCCAGTGAATCTAGATGGGGTTCCTGACTGTCGTGATTTAATGTAATAAATCAGGAGTTTAGGAGCTTCTCCAGGTTTCTGCAGATACCAGGAGAGACAGGAGCCACAACCATAAGTACGATCTCCAATTCCTCTGTTAGTTTGACAGTTTATAGTCACTGTTCCTCCTTGAAGAGCTTCTTCTGAGCGAGTCTGAGTCACAGAAACCTGTCCTGTAATTTCTGTGAATGACATTTCATAAGATCATAAGTACACTTATAGAGTCAAAGTATCCACTATAAAATCTATACTGAACATCAAAAGCATGGACATAAATCACATCTTGAGTTATTTATTCGAGTAAATGAACCTTGAACAGAAAGAATGAGAGTCCAGATACAGACGCTGATGATCATCATTCCTCTTATTGATGGTTTACTTTCAGTCTGAATGAAGAAAAGCTGTCAGTGATGAAGTGTTAAACTCACAGCACTATAAACACTCTCACACACTGAAGATCTGATCAATATGCAAACACACTCCACATCATTTCCCTGAAGACAGCAGAAACAGTCGTTATGTTTGTGCATCAGCTTTGTATAGATGTTTATTTACTTGTTGCATTATTTTGGGCTGAGCTAAAAAAAACAATAATGACTGATTTCATTAAGACTTAGACACTAAATGTTTGTGATTGTAATAGTTGAGAACATCTGCATTCAGCAGTGTGAGACGGGATGAGAGGAACACCTGTTGTTTGAGCATCAGTAACTCAGTGGCTGTTTGTACTTTATCTCTCAGAATTATGTATGTTAGCTACAATTTCATGCTACAAAATTTCTCACTTGGACATGTACAACAAAAAGAAGAACGAGTTTTGAATAAAGTGATTAATTTAAAGTAACAAAAAACTTTGGATTATATTTCTTTAGGGACTTTAAATTGATCACAAAAACAACTGCCGTGTGTGTTGTGTGAGTGATCATGTGTGTGTTCTCAATTCCTGTCACACAACAGTTCAGTCACTAACTATGTTGCCATCCACCTTTTATATGTGAGTTTTGGGATAGGCTATCCACGATCACATACAAAAATGTCGGATGCAAAGACCGAGATGCACATAAATAAAAAAAATGTGCACAAAAATCAAATGTGCTGAATTGAGGTGATAATGTTTTTATACGATAAGAAGTCATTGGCATAAACTGTGATGGAAACATAAATCCCTCAATGCGCAACAAAAAACTAAACAAAATCTTAAAAGGGAATGATTAATAAATGGAATCATCATAAGGGGTTTTTGTTACACTTTTTAAGAACCGTTACAACTATCTATAACCCCAAACAGCCTTAGCATAGCTAACTGTTTTAGCATGTGGGTTTGAAGTTAGCGTGAGTGCAAAGCATCAAATTAAACGAGAGCAAAAGCTACTTTAGATTATGCAAGTCAAATAACTATCTACAATGATTGCTCAGAAAAAAATTTATCTTGATAAAAATGTTTACTTTTCATCCTTTTTGGTCATAAACTGTACAATGTTGATCACAGTAACATGCACTTCTCCTGAGGTGATACGAGTGTAGGATATTGATGACATCACCATTGCTCTTTTCTGACTGGTCAAACTGACAGTCTCAACACCGGTCTCCCCTAAATGTGAAATGAAGCTCTTGGGGTTTGAACATGATCGGCTCTATTCTCAGACCATCACAATCACTAAACCTGACAATGCAAATGAGATTTTCAGCTCAAACTCACAGTTTCACTCTTTTACTGGTTCAACGCTCTGAACTGGAACAGTTTCACTTCTGCTAAAATGAGTTATGAGTAATAAATTCATAATCAGCTTGAGATGAAGGAGCTACTTGAAAAACTGCTCAAAACATCTTCATGTTACTTATGATACACAATGACTTTACTGTAAATAAATTCAGAATCAGATATGTGTGCAATATAATCTACAAAAAACAAAGACTGCGCTAAGAAACATTTATTATTGTTTTTTATATTTTATATCAGTTTTGTTGTGTTCTCTGATTATGAGGATATTGAGTCAAACCCGTCTGTCACAGGACTGCAGGACTTTGATAAATGCTGTGAAAATATGAGCTAATGTCTATTGTAGATATAGATATTCATGTGAAAAATGTTATGAAGGAAGGAGCGAGCATTAGAGGTCCATGATTATGATTATTCTTGATTATGATTCTCTTCTTTGAGCGATGGACTGTTGGATCATAAGACTGGTGTGTTTCATAGAGGACTGTGTGTGTGTGTTCATAGAGGACTGTGTGTGTGTTCATAGAGGACTGTGTGTGTGTGTTCATAGAGGACTGTGTGTGTGTTCATAGAGGACTGTGTGTGTTCATAGAGGACTGTGTGTGTGTGTTCATAGAGGACTGTGTGTGTGTGTTCATAGAGGACTGTGTGTGTTCATAGAGGACTGTGTGTGTGTTCATAGAGGACTGTGTGTGTTCATAGAGGACTGTGTGTGTGTTCATAGAGGACTGTGTGTGTTCATAGAGGACTGTGTGTGTGTGTTCATAGAGGACTGTGTGTGTTCATAGAGGACTGTGTGTGTGTTCATAGAGGACTGTGTGTGTGTTCATAGAGGACTGTGTGTGTTCATAGAGGACTGTGTGTGTGTTCATAGAGGACTGTGTGTGTTCATAGAGGACTGTGTGTGTGTTCATAGAGGACTGTGTGTGTTCATAGAGGACTGTGTGTGTGTGTTCATAGAGAACTGTGTGTGTTCATAGAGGACTGTGTGTGTTCATAGAGGACGGTGTGTGTTCATAGAGGACTGTGTGTGTTCATAGAGGACGGTGTGTGTTTATAGAGGACTGTGTGTGTGTTCATAGAGGACTGTGTGTGTGTTCATAGAGGACTGTGTGTGTTCATAGAGGACTGTGTGTGTGTTCATAGAGGACTGTGTGTGTTCATAGAGGACTGTGTGTGTGTTCATAGAGGACTGTGTGTGTTCATAGAGGACTGTGTGTGTGTTCATAGAGGACTGTGTGTGTTCATAGAGGACTGTGGTGTGTGTTCATAGAGGACTGTGTGTGTGTGTTCATAGAGAACTGTGTGTGTTCATAGAGGACTGTGTGTGTGTTCATAGAGAACTGTGTGTTTCATAGAGGACTGTGTGTGTTCATAGAGGACTGTGTGTGTTCATAGAGGACTGTGTGTGTGTTCATAGAGGACTGTGTGTGTTCATAGAGGACTGTGTGTGTTCATAGAGGACTGTGTGTGTTCATAGAGAACTGTGTGTGTTCATAGAGGACTGTGTGTGTTCATAGAGGACTGTGTGTGTTCATAGAGGACTGTGTGTGTGTTCATAGAGGACTGTGTGTGTTCATAGAGGACTGTGTGTGTTCATAGAGGACTGTGTGTGTTCATAGAGGACTGTGTGTGTTCATAGAGGACTGTGTGTGTGTGTTCATAGAGGACTGTGTGTGTTCATAGAGGACTGTGTGTGTGTTCATAGAGGACTGTGTGTGTTCATAGAGGACTGTGTGTGTTCATAGAGGACTGTGTGTGTGTTCATAGAGGACTGTGTGTGTTCATAGAGGACTGTGTGTGTGTTCATAGAGGACTGTGTGTGTTCATAGAGGACTGTGTGTGTGTTCATAGAGGACTGTGTGTGTTCATAGAGGACTGTGTGTGTGTGTTCATAGAGGACTGTGGTGTGTGTTCATAGAGAACTGTGTGTGTTCATAGAGGACTGTGTGTGTTCATAGAGGACGGTGTGTGTTCATAGAGGACTGTGTGTGTTCATAGAGGATGGTGTGTGTTTATAGAGGACTGTGTGTGTTCATATGTGTTCATATGTGTGTTCATGACACACATGATATAAACATGTTGAGCTTTATACATTTTTGTAAAATACATTTAAAAAAAATAGGGTGGCATGCATATGCTGTTTTTGGTTAGTACACAGCTCATGTTGGGTAATCTGGTCTTTCATTTTTAAATTATAATTGCTAATTCCTCCATACATAGATATTACAGTAATATAAATTTTTATCATCAGCTCTGAAGTTGAGGGATGTGTTTATATGATGCTGTTAATATCTGCATTATGAGGGATTCATTTGATAAATCCATCGACTTTTTAAACTGCTCAACATATATGAAGATGCTGATGATAAAGTTTAGAAAGAAGAATATATTAAATCATAAATGCAGAAAATCTAAAATGTGGTGAAGGATTGAAAAATATCCACTGAAGTGAAAATCAAAAGTGACTGAATTTCTACATGAATGTTATAGAAACAGGAGACAAATATGACTTCTGAAAAATCAGAATCAAAAATGTTAAAACTGATGAATCTCAATAAGATGATATTGAGTCGTTTCTTCACTGTTGAGTGTGTGTGTGTCTGTCTGTGTGTGTGTGTGTGTGTGTGTGTGTGTGTGTGTGTGTGTGTGTGTGTGTTTGAGCAGCTGCAGTTTCAGTCACTGTGACTCTGACTGACGGAGGTTTTTGTACGACTCTTTATCACTGTGTGAACACATCTTTACTGTTGATATAGTGAACACTCATACAGTAATAATGTCCAGCATCTTCAGTCTGGACTCCACTGATGCTCAGAGTGAAATCTGTTCCTCCTTTTGCTCCTTTCCCACTGAATCGACTTGAAATTTCACCATAGCGATCATTTACCCCAGTAATGATGAGTTTAGGAGCTTCTCCGTGTTTCTGCTGATACCAAGCTAAACCCCAGCTATCTATCCCAGCATCAGTTTTACAGTCTATACTGGCTTCTTGTCCTTCAGAAACAGACACAACTTCAGGCTGAGTCACAGTGATTCCTCTGGATGCTGTTGACAACAACATTATATGAGTTTCATCAAATGAAATGAACATTAAAGACTCAGAAATGACGAGCTTTGACTTCTGTTACCTGGAATAAAAGCTGTCAGAATCCAGATGAAGATGCTGAAGAGACTCATGGTGTTTGTTGGGTTTGTACCGTGGTAAACAGCCGTGTGTTATAAAGTGTGTGAGTCTGAAGGCTATAAACACTCGGAGAGCTGAAACACGTGCCGATGCAAAGTGACTCTGAGCAAAAACCAGCTGGAGGAAAACACACACGAACACGAACACATGCAGATCAAACTGATCCCGTTCTGTGTTTTATTCTCATCATCCAATGAGTGTGTAGAAATCATTTCTTCTTTATTCTGCACGAGTCTCTGGTTCAGAGTTCAGACTTTCTGAAGAATCGAGTGACAGAGTTTCATCACTAAAAGAAGCGAGTGTTTCACTGTGAACTCAAAGGTCATTCCAGAGGTCACAGGTCATCAAAACTTACTAAAATACTTTGAGAAACACACGATCATTTAGAAACTCACAGTTAAGATGTGTAATGATTAGAGTCTTTCTGATTATATTATTCATTTAGATTCAATAGTTTTCATGCATTAAGAGACATTTAGAGACGATGAGGCTGAGTCTCATATCAGTGTGCGTGTGTGTGTGTGCGTGTGTGTGTGTGTGTGTGTGTGTGTGTGTGTGTGTGTGTGTGTGTGTGTGTGTGTGCGTGTGTGTGTGTGTGTGTGTGTGTGTCTTTCTCTGCTGGAGTGTGTGTTCATTTGAGTGTGACGGAGGTTTTTGTACGACGCTTTCACTAGAATGAAACACTGTGGTGGACTTTCGGTGGAGGAACTGAACTGATGATCAAAACCTGTGAGTCTTTCTTAAATTATCTAAAAAAATATGATGTGTGTGTTTTTAAAAGAAGGTTTATGGTTAGTTAACAGCATTTGGCAACAATATTCCTTATTTATTACAAAAACATATTATTGAAAAGCTTTACCATTTCCAATCTTATTTATTGTCAAATTTTGTTCTATTTTACTAATTGATTTCATGCATTTAATTATTTAATTTTGTCTGCTATATTATGAATATGTCATATTTGGTGATACTGTCCACAAAGTTCCAGTTCACATTCATTATGTTTTACATTAGTAATTTCACAAATAATGTGTGCTAACATTTCATTTTATTTTACTGTAATTAATTGTAATATTTTAATATTTTCTTAATTTATTTAATTTGACACAAAAGTTGGATAATATAGACAAAATAAATTTCATGTCATCATCAGGCAAAAAGAAATTTAGTTGATAAACATGATTTAAACTAAGTTTACTTATATTTCTGTTTACAAAGAAGTGTCCTGAATGGTATTTTTTATAAATACAAATAATATATTTAAATTATAATTTCTATAAAAACTATAATTTCATAAAAAAATTATATAAAACTATAATTTCACACTATAAAAATCTAACTTTTACGGTAAGAAAAAGCCAGCTTTGTTTGCCAGACCAGTTATTTTCACTTCAAAAACGGTCAATTTAACAATATTTTACTGTAAAATTGCATGAAATGTCCAGTTAAATCTATTAGTTTTCACTGTATACAGTAAAATATCAAACTGTTTACTGATTAATCATTTTTACCGTAGCATTTTCAGTCTTTGATTTTAAAAATGTATATAATTTCTTGCAGTGTACATTTAGTAATAGTCAATATTGATAAATGGAGAATATCTTCAAACTAAACTCAGGATAGTGTCTATGAATAAAAGCAGTGCCGGTCAAACTACAGTAAAGATGAAATGATTGTGCTTTTTACTGCATTATCAGACAAAGAGAAATTTAGTTAATGAGCATTTTAAAAAAACAATCATTTAAACTATCAAGTTTGCTGATGATTATGATTGTGTCTTCACAGAAGAATTTAAAAAAGTAATTGAAAATCAGCTGAAAATTATGATTGATTGTGAATATCAAAATAGAAGAATAATTTTAGAAAAATACAGTTACTGCTGAAATATTATTTAAATTTGTTTTCTAAATCTTGTAAATAAATAACAAAGTATTAATCAATTTTCGTGTGGACAATGCTTTTGAAAATTTGATTGAGATTAAAATGTTCTGTAACTTAATTCAGTTTTTTTCATTCATTTAAATCACTATTTTATAATTCATATAAATGTTTTTTAAATATATTTTTCATTTTACATTAAACATTTTACATCTTATTATTGCTAACATTTAGTTCATGACGTGTCATTAGACAAAAAGAAACTGAGTTGAAGAACATTTTGAAAATTAATAATTTAAACTATTTAAACGATCAAATTTGCAGGTGTTTATGATTGTGAGTGTCTGAATAGCAGAATAGTTTCAAAACACAATTAATATTGAAAATATCATTACATTTGTTTTCTAAATCGTATAACGACATTACAATATAACCATAAATTTACTTGGACAATGTTTCTCAAACTCATTCTGGGGATCATTTAAAATGTAACTTGTATATTTAAAGTGAGATGATGTTGATTCCTCCGTGTGTGTGTGTGTGTGTGTGTGTTTCAGCCGGGCCCTCCGTGTCTCCCTCCGTGTCTCTGCTGGTCTCTGGAGACTCCTCCGCTCTGCTCTGCCTGCTCAGCTCTTACTCTCCACAGGGGGCGACGGTGAGCTGGACGCTGGACGGGTCAGAGGTCACCGAGGGGGTTCAGACCAGCCCAGAGAGCGAGCGGGGGGGTCTCTACAGTCGCAGCAGCGTCCTGAGCCTCAGCAAAGCACGCTGGGAAGGCGCAGGGCGCTTGGTCTGCAGAGGAACACATGCCGGAGCTGCTCACGAGGCCTCGTTCCCCGAGAGCTCCGAGTGCTGATGTTTCTCCAGTGAAGACCAGCGTATCTGAGCGTCACGTGATTTACAGCTCAATACTGAAGCAGTCTGTCAATGTGCTGCCATTGCTGTTCATTCAATAAAGCTTCATCTAACGCCGTACATGTGTGTGTGACTGCATCATTGATCAGTGTGTCGTTGCTTCTAAAGCACTAAAGTTTCAGCTGCGCTTGATTGATTGTAATTAGGGGTGTAACAATAGAAAATGTCACAATATATCACAATACAAAAACGCATCAATATGTAATGTATCGTATCGCTCACCCAGAATGAAAATTACTGTCTTAAAAAATGTTCGTGTCACTACTACATTAAACTGCTGTATATAAAGTTGAATATAATGTATAATAATGGGAATATTTGTGGGTCCTGATGATGTCTGATGTTACCAGTAAAAAGTGGCCTACATTATTTTAAATATAGTCAGCGACAGAGCGCAAGCATATTCTGTATTTTCAGCTTCAGAATCATGAATATTGTTATTCTGGTGTCTCTATTGTCCTGTGCTTTGGGTTTCCAGCACCGAGTCCAAGACTATTCATTTACACACACAGTGTTAAACCAAATTTACCGTTTTGATGGAGTAGCGCAATAATACCGTATTGTGAGTTCAGTATGGTGATATGTATGGAGGTGTCGTACACCCCTAATTGTAATAGTTGAGAACAGCTGCATTCAGCAGTAAATGTCAAATGAAGCTCTTGGGGTTTGAACATGGTCACTGGAGACGAGCTGCTCTATTCTCAGACCATCACAATCACTAAACCTGACAATGCAAATGAGATTTTCAGCTCAAACTCCCAGTTTCACTCTTTTACTGGTTCAACGCTCTGAACTGGAACAGTTTCACTTCTGCTGATGGAGGGATGAGACAGTTATGAAGTTTGAGTGGTAGTTGTATATGAGTAATATAACGTAATGAGACTCTTCACTGGTGGACACGTGTGTGACTGGACTAGAGGTGTAAATCTTTGGGTAGATGGTGATCTGATTCAATTCACGATTCACAAGTTTGGGATTCTTTTCAAGAAAGATTTCTTTCTAATTCACAATGCCTATAAAATACATAGGAAAGGTATTCCATATTTCATAATTGCAGTAAACTATCCACATATTAAAATGAAATAAAATCGTCAGTATCCTAAATCCCTTTAAATGTCGTCTCGCCCAAATAAACAATGATATCAGTAAAACAGCAGTATTTTAACTTGTAAAAATTACAGTGAAGTTTCCACACAATGAACAGTTTCCACTCTGGAACATATATTATTCCAGAATAAACTATTCAAGCAACAACATGTTTATGATTCACTTTACAGTATGATATGATTAAGTTGGAAAAATAATCTTGCGTTATAAAATAAATGAACAACCATATGAGAATAGATAAACCAACTATTATTTGAAAAAATATGATCAAAACAATTTCTTATTATCTTCAGTAATATTAATGAAGTGCAACAAAATTGATATTAAGTTTATATTTGTGTTTCTGTGTGTGTGTGTGTGTGTGTGTGTGTGTGTGTGTGTGTGTGTGTGTGTGTGTGTGTGTGTGTGTGTGTGTGTGTGTGTGTGTGTGTGTGTGTTTGAGCAGCTGCAGTTTCAGTCACTGTGACTCTGACTGACGGAGGTTTTTGTACGACTCTTTATCACTGTGTGAACACATTTTTACTGTTGATCCAGTGATAACTCTGACAGTAATAATGTCCAGCATCTTCAGTCTGGACTCCACTGATGCTCAGAGTGAAATCTCTGTTAGATCCACTGCCACTGAATCTAGATGGAGTTCCTGACTGGAGGGTTTTTACATAACGAATCAGGAGTTTAGGAGCTTCTCCAGGTTTCTGTGAGTACCAGAATAAATAATCATCCCCATCACTATCCCTGTACACATCTGTGCTGGTTTTACATTTGATATTCACAGTTCCTCCTGGTTGTTCTGCTGTTATTGAGGGACTCTGAGTGACGGTGATCTGTCCTCTACACTCTGAAACACAACAAGAAGAAAATACACTCAAAACTTTGACAATATACTTGAAGAAATGAATTGATATCAAACTTGTGCTCTACAAACCTTGAGCAAACGCTGTGAGAGTCCAGATGAAGATGATGATGAAGGTCATGTTGATGAAGATTGTTGTGTGTGTCAGTGATGAAGTGTTAAACTCACAGCACTATAAACACTCTCACACACTGAAGATCTGATCAATATGCAAACACACTCCACATCATTTCCCTGAAGACAGTCACTCAATAACACACACAAAACACAATTACTGAAGTGAGAACAGAGTCAAAATGAACGTTTTTCATAATACTTGATCCTCTAGTCAAAATGTTACAAACGATATCATTCAATTCAGTTCTGATTACATCTACAAGACCATCTTCAGTATATTAATCTGAATATCTGAATATGAGCAGATCCGGATCCAGACTCGAATCACTGAAGGTTTTCTATCGTAAAGTTCAGATTTAAACTCAAGCAACGGCTCCACCATACAGTGTACAGCGAGACATTTAACATCATTTACAGGTCATCACTTTTACCAATAACTGGAATAGAATTGAATAATATATATTTTGCTATATAGTTCTATGAATCTTTTAGTCTGCCTTTACATTTCTTTAATGTGTGATTATTGTAACGTGTCACATGTCCCAGAGTGAATCCAGCATTTATATGTAATGTCTCTTCAGAAACTTTGCAGCGCTGGCCGTCGCTTCTCTTAGCAGCATAAAAAACAATAGTTTTATTCAATAGATGATATAGAATATAGTTATTAGATTATATAAACTGTAAACGCGAGTCAAGACTTCACTGTGAGACTGAGAATATTTTTACTGTAGTTGGAGTGAAACGTCGCTGCTAATCCCCAAATTTAACACCAAATCCATTTGTGTTCCTGCAGTTTATGAACAAACATGAGGATCATCTCACACACACACACACACACACACACACACACACACACACACACACACACACACACACACACACACACACACACACACACACACACACACACACACACACACACACACACATACACACACACACACACACACACACACACACACACACACACACACACACACACACACACACACACACACACACACACGAGTCTCTGTCAGTCACTGAATAACTGAGTTTGGTTGTGAGTCACACATGATATAAACATGTTGAGCTTTATACATTTTTGTAAAATACATTTAAAAAAAATAGGGTGGCATGCATATGCTGTTTTTGGTTAGTACACAGCTCATGTTGGGTAATCTGGTCTTTCATTTTTAAATTATAATTGCTAATTCCTCCATACATAGATATTACAGTAATATAAATTTTTATCATCAGCTCTGAAGTTGAGGGATGTGTTTATATGATGCTGTTAATATCTGCATTATGAGGGATTCATTTGATAAATCCATCGACTTTTTAAACTGCTCAACATATATGAAGATGCTGATGATAAAGTTTAGAAAGAAGAATATATTAAATCATAAATGCAGAAAATCTAAAATGTGGTGAAGGATTGAAAAATATCCACTGAAGTGAAAATCAAAAGTGACTGAATTTCTACATGAATGTTATAGAAACAGGAGACAAATATGACTTCTGAAAAATCAGAATCAAAAATGTTAAAACTGATGAATCTCAATAAGATGATATTGAGTCGTTTCTTCACTGTTGAGTGTGTGTGTGTCTGTCTGTGTGTGTGTGTGTGTGTGTGTGTGTGTGTGTGTGTGTGTGTGTGTGTTTGAGCAGCTGCAGTTTCAGTCACTGTGACTCTGACTGACGGAGGTTTTTGTACGACTCTTTATCACTGTGTGAACACATCTTTACTGTTGATATAGTGAACACTCATACAGTAATAATGTCCAGCATCTTCAGTCTGGACTCCACTGATGCTCAGAGTGAAATCTGTTCCTCCTTTTGCTCCTTTCCCACTGAATCGACTTGAAATTTCACCATAGCGATCATTTACCCCAGTAATGATGAGTTTAGGAGCTTCTCCGTGTTTCTGCTGATACCAAGCTAAACCCCAGCTATCTATCCCAGCATCAGTTTTACAGTCTATACTGGCTTCTTGTCCTTCAGAAACAGACACAACTTCAGGCTGAGTCACAGTGATTCCTCTGGATGCTGTTGACAACAACATTATATGAGTTTCATCAAATGAAATGAACATTAAAGACTCAGAAATGACGAGCTTTGACTTCTGTTACCTGGAATAAAAGCTGTCAGAATCCAGATGAAGATGCTGAAGAGACTCATGGTGTTTGTTGGGTTTGTACCGTGGTAAACAGCCGTGTGTTATAAAGTGTGTGAGTCTGAAGGCTATAAACACTCGGAGAGCTGAAACACGTGCCGATGCAAAGTGACTCTGAGCAAAAACCAGCTGGAGGAAAACACACACGAACACGAACACATGCAGATCAAACTGATCCCGTTCTGTGTTTTATTCTCATCATCCAATGAGTGTGTAGAAATCATTTCTTCTTTATTCTGCACGAGTCTCTGGTTCAGAGTTCAGACTTTCTGAAGAATCGAGTGACAGAGTTTCATCACTAAAAGAAGCGAGTGTTTCACTGTGAACTCAAAGGTCATTCCAGAGGTCACAGGTCATCAAAACTTACTAAAATACTTTGAGAAACACACGATCATTTAGAAACTCACAGTTAAGATGTGTAATGATTAGAGTCTTTCTGATTATATTATTCATTTAGATTCAATAGTTTTCATGCATTAAGAGACATTTAGAGACGATGAGGCTGAGTCTCATATCAGTGTGCGTGTGTGTGTGTGCGTGTGTGTGTGTGTGTGTGTGTGTGTGTGTGTGTGTGTGTGTGTGTGTGTGTGTGTGCGTGTGTGTGTGTGTGTGTGTGTGTGTCTTTCTCTGCTGGAGTGTGTGTTCATTTGAGTGTGACGGAGGTTTTTGTACGACGCTTTCACTAGAATGAAACACTGTGGTGGACTTTCGGTGGAGGAACTGAACTGATGATCAAAACCTGTGAGTCTTTCTTAAATTATCTAAAAAAATATGATGTGTGTGTTTTTAAAAGAAGGTTTATGGTTAGTTAACAGCATTTGGCAACAATATTCCTTATTTATTACAAAAACATATTATTGAAAAGCTTTACCATTTCCAATCTTATTTATTGTCAAATTTTGTTCTATTTTACTAATTGATTTCATGCATTTAATTATTTAATTTTGTCTGCTATATTATGAATATGTCATATTTGGTGATACTGTCCACAAAGTTCCAGTTCACATTCATTATGTTTTACATTAGTAATTTCACAAATAATGTGTGCTAACATTTCATTTTATTTTACTGTAATTAATTGTAATATTTTAATATTTTCTTAATTTATTTAATTTGACACAAAAGTTGGATAATATAGACAAAATAAATTTCATGTCATCATCAGGCAAAAAGAAATTTAGTTGATAAACATGATTTAAACTAAGTTTACTTATATTTCTGTTTACAAAGAAGTGTCCTGAATGGTATTTTTTATAAATACAAATAATATATTTAAATTATAATTTCTATAAAAACTATAATTTCATAAAAAAATTATATAAAACTATAATTTCACACTATAAAAATCTAACTTTTACGGTAAGAAAAAGCCAGCTTTGTTTGCCAGACCAGTTATTTTCACTTCAAAAACGGTCAATTTAACAATATTTTACTGTAAAATTGCATGAAATGTCCAGTTAAATCTATTAGTTTTCACTGTATACAGTAAAATATCAAACTGTTTACTGATTAATCATTTTTACCGTAGCATTTTCAGTCTTTGATTTTAAAAATGTATATAATTTCTTGCAGTGTACATTTAGTAATAGTCAATATTGATAAATGGAGAATATCTTCAAACTAAACTCAGGATAGTGTCTATGAATAAAAGCAGTGCCGGTCAAACTACAGTAAAGATGAAATGATTGTGCTTTTTACTGCATTATCAGACAAAGAGAAATTTAGTTAATGAGCATTTTAAAAAAACAATCATTTAAACTATCAAGTTTGCTGATGATTATGATTGTGTCTTCACAGAAGAATTTAAAAAAGTAATTGAAAATCAGCTGAAAATTATGATTGATTGTGAATATCAAAATAGAAGAATAATTTTAGAAAAATACAGTTACTGCTGAAATATTATTTAAATTTGTTTTCTAAATCTTGTAAATAAATAACAAAGTATTAATCAATTTTCGTGTGGACAATGCTTTTGAAAATTTGATTGAGATTAAAATGTTCTGTAACTTAATTCAGTTTTTTTCATTCATTTAAATCACTATTTTATAATTCATATAAATGTTTTTTAAATATATTTTTCATTTTACATTAAACATTTTACATCTTATTATTGCTAACATTTAGTTCATGACGTGTCATTAGACAAAAAGAAACTGAGTTGAAGAACATTTTGAAAATTAATAATTTAAACTATTTAAACGATCAAATTTGCAGGTGTTTATGATTGTGAGTGTCTGAATAGCAGAATAGTTTCAAAACACAATTAATATTGAAAATATCATTTACATTTGTTTTCTAAATCGTATAACGACATTACAATATAACCATAAATTTACTTGGACAATGTTTCTCAAACTCATTCTGGGGATCATTTAAAATGTAACTTGTATATTTAAAGTGAGATGATGTTGATTCCTCCGTGTGTGTGTGTGTGTGTGTGTGTGTGTTTCAGCCGGGCCCTCCGTGTCTCCCTCCGTGTCTCTGCTGGTCTCTGGAGACTCCTCCGCTCTGCTCTGCCTGCTCAGCTCTTACTCTCCACAGGGGGCGACGGTGAGCTGGACGCTGGACGGGTCAGAGGTCACCGAGGGGGTTCAGACCAGCCCAGAGAGCGAGCGGGGGGGTCTCTACAGTCGCAGCAGCGTCCTGAGCCTCAGCAAAGCACGCTGGGAAGGCGCAGGGCGCTTGGTCTGCAGAGGAACACATGCCGGAGCTGCTCACGAGGCCTCGTTCCCCGAGAGCTCCGAGTGCTGATGTTTCTCCAGTGAAGACCAGCGTATCTGAGCGTCACGTGATTTACAGCTCAATACTGAAGCAGTCTGTCAATGTGCTGCCATTGCTGTTCATTCAATAAAGCTTCATCTAACGCCGTACATGTGTGTGTGACTGCATCATTGATCAGTGTGTCGTTGCTTCTAAAGCACTAAAGTTTCAGCTGCGCTTGATTGATTGTAATTAGGGGTGTAACAATAGAAAATGTCACAATATATCACAATACAAAAACGCATCAATATGTAATGTATCGTATCGCTCACCCAGAATGAAAATTACTGTCTTAAAAAATGTTCGTGTCACTACTACATTAAACTACTGTATATAAAGTTGAATATAATGTATAATAATGGGAATATTTGTGGGTCCTGATGATGTCTGATGTTACCAGTAAAAAGTGGCCTACATTATTTTAAATATAGTCAGCGACAGAGCGCAAGCATATTCTGTATTTTCAGCTTCAGAATCATGAATATTGTTATTCTGGTGTCTCTATTGTCCTGTGCTTTGGGTTTCCAGCACCGAGTCCAAGACTATTCATTTACACACACAGTGTTAAACCAAATTTACCATTTTGATGGAGTAGCGCAATAATACCGTATTGTGAGTTCAGTATGGTGATATGTTTGGAGGTGTCGTACACCCCTAATTGTAATAGTTGAGAACAGCTGCATTCAGCAGTAAATGTCAAATGAAGCTCTTGGGGTTTGAACATGGTCACTGGAGACGAGCTGCTCTATTCTCAGACCATCACAATCACTAAACCTGACAATGCAAATGAGATTTTCAGCTCAAACTCCCAGTTTCACTCTTTTACTGGTTCAACGCTCTGAACTGGAACAGTTTCACTTCTGCTGATGGAGGGATGAGACAGTTATGAAGTTTGAGTGGTAGTTGTATATGAGTAATATAACGTAATGAGACTCTTCACTGGTGGACACGTGTGTGACTGGACTAGAGGTGTAAATCTTTGGGTAGATGGTGATCTGATTCAATTCACGATTCACAAGTTTGGGATTCTTTTCAAGAAAGACTTCTTTCTAATTCACAATGCCTATAAAATACATAGGAAAGGTATTCCATATTTCATAATTGCAGTAAACTATCCACATATTAAAATGAAATAAAATCGTCAGTATCCTAAATCCCCTTAAATGTCGTCTCGCCCAAATAAACAATGATATCAGTAAAACAGCAGTATTTTAACTTGTAAAAATGACAGTGAAGTTTCCACACAATGAACAGTTTCCACTCTGGAACATATATTATTCCAGAATAAACTATTCAAGCAACAACATGTTTATGATTCACTTTACAGTATGAGTGTATGATTAAGTTGGAAAAATAATCGTGCTTTATAAAATAAATGAACAACCATATGAGAATAGATAAACCAACTATTATTTGAAAAAATATGATCAAAACAATTTCTTATTATCTTCAGTAATATTAATGAAGTGCAACAAAATTGATATTAAGTTTATATTTGTGTTTCTGTGTGTGTGTGTGTGTGTGTGTGTGTGTGTGTGTGTGTGTGTGTGTGTGTGTGTGTGTGTGTGTGTGTGTGTGTGTGTGTGTGTGTGTGTGTGTGTGTGTTTGAGCAGCTGCAGTTTCAGTCACTGTGACTCTGACTGATGGAGGTTTTTGTACGACTCTTTATCACTGTGTGAACACATATTTACTGTTGATATAGTGGAAACTCATACAGTAATAATGTCCAGCATCTTCAGTCTGGACTCCACTGATGCTCAGAGTGAAATCTCTGTTAGATCCACTGCCACTGAATCTAGATGGAGTTCCTGACTGGAGGGTTTTTACATAACGAATCAGGAGTTTAGGAGCTTCTCCAGGTTTCTGTGAGTACCAGAATAAATAATCATCCCCATCACTATCCCTGTACACATCTGTGCTGGTTTTACATTTGATATTCACAGTTCCTCCTGGTTGTTCTGCTGTTATTGAGGGACTCTGAGTGACGGTGATCTGTCCTCTACACTCTGAAACACAACAAGAAGAAAATACACTTAAAACTTTGACAATATACTTGAAGAAATGAATTGATATCAAACTTGTGCTCCACAAACCTTGAGCAAACGCTGTGAGAGTCCAGATGAAGATGATGATGAAGGTCCTGTTGATGAAGATTGTTGTGTGTGTCAGTGATGAAGTGTTAAACTCACAGCACTATAAACACTCTCACACACTGAAGATCTGATCAATATGCAAACACACTCCACATCATTTCCCTGAAGACAGTCACTCATTAACACAGAGTCAAAATGAACGTTTTTCATAATACTTGATCCTCTAGTCAAAATGTTACAAACGATATCATTCAATTCAGTTCTGATTACATCTACAAGACCATCTTCAGTATATTAATCTGAATATCTGAATATGAGCTGATCCGGATCCAGACTCGAATCACTGAAGGTTTTCTATCGTAAAGTTCAGATTTAAACTCAAGCAACGGCTCCACCATACAGTGTACAGCGAGACATTTAACATAATTTACAGGTCATCACTTTTACCAATAACTGGAATAGAATTGAATAATATATATTTTGCTATATATTTCTATGAATCTTTTAGTCTGCCTTTACATTTCTTTAATGTGTGATTATTGTAACGTGTCACATGTCCCAGAGTGAATCCAGCATTTATATGTAATGTCTCTTCAGAAACTTTGCAGCGCTGGCCGTCGCTTCTCTTAGCAGCATAAAAAACAATAGTTTTATTCAATAGATGATATAGAATATAGTTATTAGATTATATAAACTGTAAACGCGAGTCAAGACTTCACTGTGAGACTGAGAATATTTTTACTGTAGTTGGAGTGAAACGTCGCTGCTAATCCCCAAATTTAACACCAAATCCATTTGTGTTCCTGCAGTTTATGACCAAACATGAGGATCATCTCACACACACACACACACACACACACACACACACACACACACACACACACACACACACACACACACACACACACACACACACACACACAAACACACACACACACACACACACACACACACAAACACACACACACACACACACACACACACACACACACACACACACACACACACACAAACACACACACACACACACACACACACACACACACACACACACACAAACAAACACACACACACACACACACACACACACACACACACACACACACACACACACACACACACACACACACACACACACACACACACACACACACACACACACACACACACACACACACACACACACACACACACACACACACAAACACACACACACACACACACACACACACACACACACACACACACACACACACGAGTCTCTGTCAGTCACTGAATAACTGAGTTTGGTTATGAGTCACACATGATATAAACATGTTGAGCTTTATACATTTTTGTAAAATACATTTAAAAAAAATAGGGTGGCATGCATATGCTGTTTTTGGTTAGTACACAGCTCATGTTGGGTAATCTGGTCTTTCATTTTTAAATTATAATTGCTAAGTCCTCCATACATAGATATTACAGTAATATAAATTTTTATCATCAGCTCTGAAGTTGAGGGATGTGTTTATATGATGCTGTTAATATCTGCATTATGAGGGATTCATTTGATAAATCCATCGACTTTTTAAACTGCTCAACATATATGAAGATGCTGATGATAAAGTTTAGAAAGAAGAATATATTAAATCATAAATGCAGAAAATCTAAAATGTGGTGAAGGATTGAAAAATATCCACTGAAGTGAAAATCAAAAGTGACTGAATTTCTACATGAATGTTATAGAAACAGGAGACAAATATGACTTCTGAAAAATCAGAATCAAAAATGTTAAAACTGATGAATCTCAATAAGATGATATTGAGTCGTTTCTTCACTGTTGAGTGTGTGTGTGTGTGTGTGTGTGTGTGTGTGTGTGTGTGTGTGTGTGTGTGTGTGTGTGTGTGTGTGTGTGTGTGTGTGTGTGTGTGTGTGTGTGTGTGTGTGTGTGTGTGTGTGAGCAGCTGCAGTTTCAGTCACTGTGACTCTGACTGACGGAGGTTTTTGTACGACTCTTTATCACTGTGTGAACACATATTGACTGTTGATCCAGTGATAACTCTGACAGTAATAATGTCCAGCATCTTCAGTCTGGACTCCACTGATGCTCAGAGTGAAATCTGTTCCTCCATATTCTCCTTTCCCACTGAATCGACTTGAAATTTCACCATAACGATCATTTACCCCAGTAATGATGAGTTTAGGAGCTTCTCCGTGTTTCTGCTGATACCAAGCTAAACCCCAGCTATCTATCCCAGCATCAGTTTTACAGTCTATACTGGCTTCTTGTCCTTCAGAAACAGACACAACTTCAGGCTGAGTCATAGTGATTCCTCTGGATGCTGTTGACAACAACATTATATGAGTTTCATCAAATGAAATGAACATTAAAGACTCAGAAATGACGAGCTTTGACTTCTGTTACCTGGAATAAAAGCTGTCAGAATCCAGATGAAGATGCTGAAGAGACTCATGGTGTTTGTTGGGTTTGTACCGTGGTAAACAGCCGTGTGTTATAAAGTGTGTGAGTCTGAAGGCTATAAACACTCGGAGAGCTGAAACACGTGCCGATGCAAAGTGACTCTGAGCAAAAACCAGCTGGAGGAAAACACACATGAACACGAACACATGCAGATCAAACTGATCCCGTTCTGTGTTTTATTCTCATCATCCAATGAGTGTGTAGAAATCATTTCTTCTTTATTCTGCACGAGTCTCTGGTTCAGAGTTCAGACTTTCTGAAGAATCGAGTGACAGAGTTTCATCACTAAAAGAAGCGAGTGTTTCACTGTGAACTCAAAGGTCATTCCAGAGGTCACAGGTCATCAAAACTTACTAAAATACTTTGAGAAACACACGATCATTTAGAAACTCACAGTTAAGATGTGTAATGATTAGAGTCTTTCTGATTATATTATTAATTTAGATTTAATAGTTTTCATGCATTAAGAGACATTTAGAGACGATGAGGCTGAGTCTCATATCAGTGTGTGTGTGTGTGTGTGCGTGTGTGTGTGTGTGTGTGTGTGTCTTTCTCTGCTGGAGTGTGTGTTCATTTGAGTGTGACGGAGGTTTTTGTACGACGCTTTCACTAGAATTAAACACTGTGGTACACTTTCGGTGGAGGAACTGAACTGATGATCAAAACCTGTGAGTCTTTCTTAAATTATCTAAAAATATATGATGTGTGTGTTTTTAAAAGAAGGTTTATGGTTAGTTAACAGCATTTGGCAACAATATTCCTTATTTATTACAAAAACATATTATTGAAAAGCTTTACCATTTCCAATCTTATTTATTGTCAAATTTTGTTCTATTTTACTAATTGATTTCATGCATTTAATTATTTAATTTTGTCTGCTATATTATGAATATGTCATATTTGGTGATACTGTCCACAAAGTTCCAGTTCACATTCATTATGTTTTACATTAATAATTTCACACATAATGTGTGCTAACATTTCATTTTATTTCACTGTAATTAATTGTAATATTTTAATATTTTCTTAATTTATTTAATTTGACACAAAAGTTGGATAATATAGACAAAATAAATTTCATGTCATCATCAGGCAAAAAGAAATTTAGTTGATAAACATGATTTAAACTAAGTTTACTTATATTTCTGTTTACAAAGAAGTGTCCTGAATGGTATTTTTTTATAAATACAAATAATATATTTAAATTATAATTTCTATAAAAACTATAATTTCATAAAAAAATTATATAAAACTATAATTTCACACTATAAAAATCTGTAACTTTTACGGTAAGAAAAAGCCAGCTTTGTTTGCCAGACCAGTTATTTTCACTTCAAAAACGGTCAATTTAACAATATTTTACTGTAAAATTGCATGAAATGTCCAGTTAAATCTATTAGTTTTCACTGTATACAGTAAAATATCAAATTGTTTACTGATTAATTATTTTTACCGTAGCATTTTCAGTCTTTGATTTTAAAAATGTATATAATTTCTTGCAGTGTACATTTAGTAATAGTCAATATTGATAAATGGAGAATATCTTCAAACTAAACTCAGGATAGTGTCTATGAATAAAAGCAGTGCGGGTCAAACTACAGTAAAGATGAAATGATTGTGCTTTTTACTGCATTATCAGACAAAGAGAAATTTAGTTAATGAGCATTTTAAAAAAACAATCATTTAAACTATCAAGTTTGCTGATGATTATGATTGTGTCTTCACAGAAGAATTTAAAAAAGTAATTGAAAATCAGCTGAAAATTATGATTGATTGTGAATATCAAAATAGAAGAATAATTTTAGAAAAATACAGTTACTGCTGAAATCTTATTTAAATTTGTTTTCTAAATCTTATAAATAAATAACAAAGTATTAATCAATTTTCGTGTGGACAATGCTTTTGAAAATTTGATTGAGATTAAAATGTTCTGTAACTTAATTCAGTTTTTTTTTCATTCATTTAAATCACTATTTTATAATTCATATAAATGTTTTTTAAATATATTTTTCATTTTACATTAAACATTTTACATCTTATTATTGCTAACATTTAGTTCATGACGTGTCATTAGACAAAAAGAAACTGAGTTGAAGAACATTTTGAAAATTAATAATTTAAACTATTTAAACGATCAAATTTGCAGGTGTTTATGATTGTGAGTGTCTGAATAGCAGAATAGTTTCAAAACACAATTAATATTGAAAATATCATTTCCATCTGTTTTCTAAATCGTATAACGACATTACAATATAACCATAAATTTACTTGGACAATGTTTCTCAAACTCATTCTGGGGATCATTTAAAATGTAACTTGTATATTTAAAGTGAGATGATGTTGATTCCTCCGTGTGTGTGTGTGTGTGTGTGTGTGTTTCAGCCGGGCCCTCCGTGTCTCCCTCCGTGTCTCTGCTGGTCTCTGGAGACTCCTCCGCTCTGCTCTGCCTGCTCAGCTCTTACTCTCCACAGGGGGCGACGGTGAGCTGGACGCTGGACGGGTCAGAGGTCACCGAGGGGGTTCAGACCAGCCCAGAGAGCGAGCGGGGGGGTCTCTACAGTCGCAGCAGCGTCCTGAGCCTCAGCAAAGCACGCTGGGAAGGCGCAGGGCGCTTGGTCTGCAGAGGAACACATGCCGGAGCTGCTCACGAGGCCTCGTTCCCCGAGAGCTCCGAGTGCTGATGTTTCTCCAGTGAAGACCAGCGTATCTGAGCGTCACGTGATTTACAGCTCAATACTGAAGCAGTCTGTCAATGTGCTGCCATTGCTGTTCATTCAATAAAGCTTCATCTAACGCCGTACATGTGTGTGTGACTGCATCATTGATCAGTGTGTCGTTGCTTCTAAAGCACTAAAGTTTCAGCTGCGCTTGATTGATTGTAATTAGGGGTGTAACAATAGAAAATGTCACAATATATCACAATACAAAAACGCATCAATATGTAATGTATCGTATCGCTCACCCAGAATGAAAATTACTGTCTTAAAAAATGTTCGTGTCACTACTACATTAAACTACTGTATATAATGTTGAATATAATGTATAATAATGGGAATATTTGTGGGTCCTGATGATGTCTGATGTTACCAGTAAAAAGTGGCCTACATTATTTTAAATATAGTCAGTGACAGAGCGCAAGCATATTCTGTATTTTCAGCTTCAGAATCATGAATATTGTTATTCTGGTGTCTCTATTGTCCTGTGCTTTGGGTTTCCAGCACCGAGTCCAAGACTATTCATTTACACACACAGTGTTAAACCAAATTTACCGTTTTGATGGAGTAGCGCAATAATACCGTATTGTGAGTTCAGTATGGTGATATGTTTGGAGGTGTCGTACACCCCTAATTGTAATAGTTGAGAACAGCTGCATTCAGCAGTAAATGTCAAATGAAGCTCTTGGGGTTTGAACATGGTCACTGGAGACGAGCTGCTCTATTCTCAGACCATCACAATCACTAAACCTGACAATGCAAATGAGATTTTCAGCTCAAACTCCCAGTTTCACTCTTTTACTGGTTCAACGCTCTGAACTGGAACAGTTTCACTTCTGCTGATGGAGGGATGAGACAGTTATGAAGTTTGAGTGGTAGTTGTATATGAGTAATATAACGTAATGAGACTCTTCACTGGTGGACACGTGTGTGACTGGACTAGAGGTGTAAATCTTTGGGTAGATGGTTATCTGATTCAATTCACGATTCACAAGTTTGGGATTCTTTTCAAGAAAGATTTCTTTCTAATTCACAATGCCTATAAAATACATAGGAAAGGTATTCCATATTTCATAATTGCAGTAAACTATCCACATATTAAAATGAAATAAAATCGTCAGTATCCTAAATCCCTTTAAATGTCGTCTCGCCCAAATAAACAATGATATCAGTAAAACAGCAGTATTTTAACTTGTAAAAATTACAGTGAAGTTTCCACACAATGAACAGTTTCCACTCTGGAACATATATTATTCCAGAATAAACTATTCAAGCAACAACATGTTTATGATTCACTTTACAGTATGATATGATTAAGTTGGAAAAATAATCTTGCGTTATAAAATAAATGAACAACCATATGAGAATAGATAAACCAACTATTATTTGAAAAAATATGATCAAAACAATTTCTTATTATCTTCAGTAATATTAATGAAGTGCAACAAAATTGATATTAAGTTTATATTTGTGTTTCTGTGTGTGTGTGTGTGTGTGTGTGTGTGTGTGTGTGTGTGTGTGTGTGTGTGTGTGTGTGTGTGTGTGTGTGTGTGTGTGTGTGTGTGTGTGTGTGTGTGTGTGTGTGTGTGTGTGTGTGTGTTTGAGCAGCTGCAGTTTCAGTCACTGTGACTCTGACTGACGGAGGTTTTTGTACGACTCTTTATCACTGTGTGAACACATTTTTACTGTTGATCCAGTGATAACTCTGACAGTAATAATGTCCAGCATCTTCAGTCTGGACTCCACTGATGCTCAGAGTGAAATCTCTGTTAGATCCACTGCCACTGAATCTAGATGGAGTTCCTGACTGGAGGGTTTTTACATAACGAATCAGGAGTTTAGGAGCTTCTCCAGGTTTCTGTGAGTACCAGAATAAATAATCATCCCCATCACTATCCCTGTACACATCTGTGCTGGTTTTACATTTGATATTCACAGTTCCTCCTGGTTGTTCTGCTGTTATTGAGGGACTCTGAGTGACGGTGATCTGTCCTCTACACTCTGAAACACAACAAGAAGAAAATACACTCAAAACTTTGACAATATACTTGAAGAAATGAATTGATATCAAACTTGTGCTCCACAAACCTTGAGCAAACGCTGTGAGAGTCCAGATGAAGATGATGATGAAGGTCATGTTAATGAAGATTGTTGTGTGTGTCAGTGATGAAGTGTTAAACTCACAGCACTATAAACACTCTCACACACTGAAGATCTGATCAATATGCAAACACACTCCACATCATTTCCCTGAAGACAGTCACTCATTAACACACACAAAACACAATTACTGAAGTGAGAACAGAGTCAAAATGAACGTTTTTCATAATACTTGATCCTCTAGTCAAAATGTTACAAACGATATCATTC
The DNA here is from genome assembly GCA_030578275.1 of Meda fulgida. Classification (NCBI taxonomy): domain Eukaryota; kingdom Metazoa; phylum Chordata; class Actinopteri; order Cypriniformes; family Leuciscidae; genus Meda; species Meda fulgida. Next base: position 3,323,439 of record CM060639.1, read on the forward strand.
AATTCAGTTCTGATTACATCTACAAGACCATCTTCAGTATATTAATCTGAATATCTGAATATGAGCTGATCCGGATCCAGACTCGAATCACTGAAGGTTTTCTATCGTAAAGTTCAGATTTAAACTCAAGCAACGGCTCCACCATACAGTGTACAGCGAGACATTTAACATCATTTACAGGTCATCACTTTTACCAATAACTGGAATAGAATTGAATAATATATATTTTGCTATATATTTCTATGAATCTTTTAGTCTGCCTTTACATTTCTTTAATGTGTGATTATTGTAACGTGTCACATGTCCCAGAGTGAATCCAGCATTTATATGTAATGTCTCTTCAGAAACTTTGCAGCGCTGGCCGTCGCTTCTCTTAGCAGCATAAAAAACAATAGTTTTATTCAATAGATGATATAGAATATAGTTATTAGATTATATAAACTGTAAACGCGAGTCAAGACTTCACTGTGAGACTGAGAATATTTTTACTGTAGTTGGAGTGAAACGTCGCTGCTAATCCCCAAATTTAACACCAAATCCATTTGTGTTCCTGCAGTTTATGACCAAACATGAGGATCATCTCACACACACACACACACACACACACACACACACACACACACACACACACACACACACACACACACACACACACACACACACACACACACACACACACACACACACACACACACACACACACACACACACACACACACACACACACACAAACACACACACACACACACACACACACACACACACACACACACACACGAGTCTCTGTCAGTCACTGAATAACTGAGTTTGGTTGAACTTGTGAGTCACACATGATATAAACATGTTGAGCTTTATACATTTTTGTAAAATACATTTAAAAAAAATAGGGTGGCATGCATATGCTGTTTTTGGTTAGTACACAGCTCATGTTGGGTAATCTGGTCTTTCATTTTTAAATTATAATTGCTAATTCCTCCATACATAGATATTACAGTAATATAAATTTTTATCATCAGCTCTGAAGTTGAGGGATGTGTTTATATGATGCTGTTAATATCTGCATTATGAGGGATTCATTTGATAAATCCATCGACTTTTTAAACTGCTCAACATATATGAAGATGCTGATGATAAAGTTTAGAAAGAAGAATATATTAAATCATAAATGCAGAAAATCTAAAATGTGGTGAAGGATTGAAAAATATCCACTGAAGTGAAAATCAAAAGTGACTGAATTTCTACATGAATGTTATAGAAACAGGAGACAAATATGACTTCTGAAAAATCAGAATCAAAAATGTTAAAACTGATGAATCTCAATAAGATGATATTGAGTCGTTTCTTCACTGTTGAGTGTGTGTGTGTGTGTGTGTGTGTGTGTGTGTGTGTGTGTGTGTGTGTGTGTGTTTGAGCAGCTGCAGTTTCAGTCACTGTGACTCTGACTGACGGAGGTTTTTGTACGACTCTTTATCACTGTGTGAACACCCAGTTACTGTTGATGTAGTGATAACTCTGACAGTAATAATGTCCAGCATCTTCAGTCTGGACTCCACTGATGCTCAGAGTGAAATCTGTTCCTCCTTGTGCTCCTTTCCCACTGAATCGACTGAGACTCTCATCATAGAGTTCATCTACCTGCTCAATGATGAGTTTAGGAGCTTCTCCGTGTTTCTGCTGATACCAAGCTAAACCCCAGCCATCTATCCCAGCATCAGTTTTACAGTCTATACTGGCTTCTTGTCCTTCAGAAACAGACACAACTTCAGGCTGAGTCACAGTGATTCCTCTGGATGCTGTTGACAACAACATTATATGAGTTTCATCAAATGAAATGACCATTAAAGACTCAGAAATGAGGAGCTTTGACTTCTGTTACCTGGAATAAAAGCTGTCAGAATCCAGATGAAGATGCTGAAGAGACTCATGGTGTTTGTTGGGCTTGTACCGTGGTAAACAGCCGTGTGTTATAAAGTGTGTGAGTCTGAAGGCTATAAACACTCGAAGAGCTGAAACACGTGCCGATGCAAAGTGACTCTGAGCAAAAACCAGCTGGAGGAAAACACACATGAACACGAACACATGCAGATCAAACTGATCCCGTTCTGTGTTTTATTCTCATCATCCAATGAGTGTGTAGAAATCATTTCTTCTTTATTCTGCACGAGTCTCTGGTTCAGAGTTCAGACTTTCTGAAGAATCGAGTGACAGAGTTTCATCACTAAAAGAAGCGAGTGTTTCACTGTGAACTCAAAGGTCATTCCAGAGGTCACAGGTCATCAAAACTTACTAAAATACTTTGAGAAACACACGATCATTTAGAAACTCACAGTTAAGATGTGTAATGATTAGAGTCTTTCTGATTATATTATTAATTTAGATTTAATAGTTTTCATGCATTAAGAGACATTTAGAGACGATGAGGCTGAGTCTCATATCAGTGTGCGTGTGTGTGTGTGTGTGTGTGCGTGTGTGTGTGTGTGTGTGTGTGTGTGTGTCTTTCTCTGCTGGAGTGTGTGTTCATTTGAGTGTGACGGAGGTTTTTGTACGACGCTTTCACTAGAATGAAACACTGTGGTGCACTTTCGGTGGAGGAACTGAACTGATGATCAAAACCTGTGAGTCTTTCTTAAATTATCTAAAAATATATGATGTGTGTGTTTTTAAAAGAAGGTTTATGGTTAGTTAACAGCATTTGGCAACAATATTCCTTATTTATTACAAAAACATATTATTGAAAAGCTTTACCATTTCCAATCTTATTTATTGTCAAATTTTGTTCTATTTTACTAATTGATTTCATGCATTTAATTATTTAATTTTGTCTGCTATATTATGAATATGTCATATTTGGTGATACTGTCCACAAAGTTCCAGTTCACATTCATTATGTTTTACATTAGTAATTTCACACATAATGTGTGCTAACATTTCATTTTATTTCACTGTAATTAATTGTAATATTTTAATATTTTCTTAATATATTTAATTTGACACAAAAGTTGGATAATATAGACAAAATAAATTTCATGTCATCATCAGGCAAAAAGAAATTTAGTTGATAAACATGATTTAAACTAAGTTTACTTATATTTCTGTTTACAAAGAAGTGTCCTGAATGGTATTTTTTTTATAAATACAAATAATATATTTAAATTATAATTTCTATAAAAACTATAATTTCATAAAAAAATTATATAAAACTATAATTTCACACTATAAAAATGTGTAACTTTTACGGTAAGAAAAAGCCAGCTTTGTTTGCCAGACCAGTTATTTTCACTTCAAAAACGGTCAATTTAACAATATTTTACTGTAAAATTGCATGAAATGTCCAGTTAAATCTATTAGTTTTCACTGTATACAGTAAAATATCAAACTGTTTACTGATTAATCATTTTTACCGTAGCATTTTCAGTCTTTGATTTTAAAAATGTATATAATTTCTTGCAGTGTACATTTAGTAATAGTCAATATTGATAAATGGAGAATATCTTCAAACTAAACTCAGGATAGTGTCTATGAATAAAAGCAGTGCGGGTCAAACTACAGTAAAGATGAAATGATTGTGCCTTTTACTGCATTATCAGACAAAGAGAAATTTAGTTAATGAGCATTTTAAAAAAACAATCATTTAAACTATCAAGTTTGCTGATGATTATGATTGTGTCTTCACAGAAGAATTTAAAAAAGTAATTGAAAATCAGCTGAAAATTATGATTGATTGTGAATATCAAAATAGAAGAATAATTTTAGAAAAATACAGTTACTGCTGAAATATTATTTAAATTTGTTTTCTAAATCTTATAAATAAATAACAAAGTATTAATCAATTTTCGTGTGGACAATGCTTTTGAAAATTTGATTGAGATTAAAATGTTCTGTAACTTAATTCAGTTTTTTTTTTCATTCATTTAAATCACTATTTTATAATTCATATAAATGTTTTTTAAATATATTTTTCATTTTACATTAAACATTTTACATCTTATTATTGCTAACATTTAGTTCATGACGTGTCATTAGACAAAAAGAAACTGAGTTGAAGAACATTTTGAAAATTAATAATTTAAACTATTTACAGTAAACGATCAAATTTGCAGGTGTTTATGATTGTGAGTGTCTGAATAGCAGAATAGTTTCAAAACACAATTAATATTGAAAATATCATTTACATTTGTTTTCTAAATCGTATAACGACATTACAATATAACCATAAATTTACTTGGACAATGTTTCTCAAACTCATTCTGGGGATCATTTAAAATGTAACTTGTATATTTAAAGTGAGATGATGTTGATTCTTCCGTGTGTGTGTGTGTGTGTGTGTTTCAGCCGGGCCCTCCGTGTCTCCCTCCGTGTCTCTGCTGGTCTCTGGAGACTCCTCCGCTCTGCTCTGCCTGCTCAGCTCTTACTCTCCACAGGGGGCGACGGTGAGCTGGACGCTGGACGGGTCAGAGGTCACCGAGGGGGTTCAGACCAGCCCAGAGAGCGAGCGGGGGGGTCTCTACAGTCGCAGCAGCGTCCTGAGCCTCAGCAAAGCACGCTGGGAAGGCGCAGGGCGCTTGGTCTGCAGAGGAACACATGCCGGAGCTGCTCACGAGGCCTCGTTCCCCGAGAGCTCCGAGTGCTGATGTTTCTCCAGTGAAGACCAGCGTATCTGAGCGTCACGTGATTTACAGCTCAATACTGAAGCAGTCTGTCAATGTGCTGCCATTGCTGTTCATTCAATAAAGCTTCATCTAACGCCGTACATGTGTGTGTGACTGCATCATTGATCAGTGTGTCGTTGCTTCTAAAGCACTAAAGTTTCAGCTGCGCTTGATTGATTGTAATTAGGGGTGTAACAATAGAAAATGTCACAATATATCACAATACAAAAACGCATCAATATGTAATGTATCGTATCGCTCACCCAGAATGAAAATTACTGTCTTAAAAAATGTTCGTGTCACTACTACATTAAACTACTGTATATAATGTTGAATATAATGTATAATAATGGGAATATTTGTGGGTCCTGATGATGTCTGATGTTACCAGTAAAAAGTGGCCTACATTATTTTAAATATAGTCAGTGACAGAGCGCAAGCATATTCTGTATTTTCAGCTTCAGAATCATGAATATTGTTATTCTGGTGTCTCTATTGTCCTGTGCTTTGGGTTTCCAGCACCGAGTCCAAGACTATTCATTTACACACACAGTGTTAAACCAAATTTACCGTTTTGATGGAGTAGCGCAATAATACCGTATTGTGAGTTCAGTATGGTGATATGTTTGGAGGTGTCGTACACCCCTAATTGTAATAGTTGAGAACAGCTGCATTCAGCAGTAAATGTCAAATGAAGCTCTTGGGGTTTGAACATGGTCACTGGAGACGAGCTGCTCTATTCTCAGACCATCACAATCACTAAACCTGACAATGCAAATGAGATTTTCAGCTCAAACTCCCAGTTTCACTCTTTTACTGGTTCAACGCTCTGAACTGGAACAGTTTCACTTCTGCTTATGAGAAATGAGTTATGAATAATAAATTCATAATCAGCTTGTGATGAAGGAGCTACTTAAAAAAAGGCTCAAGAACATCATTGTTACTGGTGATAATTACTTTACTGTGTAGTTTAATGTATAATAACAAAACAGCATATGGTGCAATTATGGTTTGTTTGATTTATATTAGTTTACACACTCAGTTTTCTCTGATTCTGAGCATATTAGAGTCAAAGTCGTCTGTCACAGGATCACAGTCTAATATAATATCTGATTCCAGTCTTAAGTTTTGAGCACATGTGTAGTTCCTGTGTGTTAGTAGTGAGTGAAAGTATTTGAGCAGCTGCAGAAGCATCTCGTTTACTGTGAACCAAATTAACGCAGTGAACGAATCTGACCAAACTGCAACAAGTTAAAAAGATTCGAGTCACTGAGTGGAATCACTAAGATGAGTCAAACCTCCCGTAATCATAAAGTTGAGTTTGTCAAGATCTATTTAGAAGCAAAAGTGCACATAGCTTTAGGGCGAGATTTCACGATGACTTTAAGACTGAATGTACCGCACGAGTCGTGTTGACGACTGTTATGATGATGATGATATTATTTATGATACAGTTTTGAAGCATGACAGCTGTCACTAATCTCGTTGCATGGAAAAGGTGCAGCTTGGCCAATCAAAGAACACATTTCGTGTTCAATAGAAGAAAGAAAATCATGGGTTTGCAGCAACACGAGGGTGAGTAAATGCTGACAGAAACTATCTCACTCGGTTAACATACTGACATCAGCTTTAGAATATATAAACTTAGTGGCTGTCAGGTTTACTGTTGTTAAATTAAATTTAATAAAACCAAAAGTTAAATAAATAAATAAAACATGTGGTAGGAAGCAGGAACACTGTTTTGTAGGTTAAAACATGAAATGGTTTAATTTGATAACACATATAGCATCACAAAACACTGCAATAAAAATACAAGGTTTTTTATTAAAATCAATAAACTTCTAATATGTTCCGGCACGATAACTATGACTTTTGCCAAGCAGAACATGTTCCTGGATCAACATCTTTATTTGCTTCTGGACCAAAAGTCGAAATTGAAGTTGTAGTTATGACATTCAATGATATACTAAATCAAAATTATAACAAGTCAAAATATGACGTCACACATATTAAGATTTTTTTTGTGGCAGAAATGGGCTTTCAATAAGAAGCCACACAAGTGTTTTTTTGTCATAACCCTACCCCTAAAATCTTACAGATCTACACAAAGATCTAACACAAACGGATGTTGATCCAGAAACACGTCCTACTTGGCAAAACCACAGAAAGCCACTGAATTAATAAGCCACAGATGTGTTTACTATTGACTATAATTGGTCTCACAAATCACAAAGTTGATAACAGATTAATACTCATGTAGAAATGTAAGTAATATTTCCTGGTCAATTAAAATCCTCAAGAGTTTGTATGCATTCAGAGGTATTATAATCAGGAGATTTAATGTGCATGTATAAAAAGAACAAATTCATAAATGACACATAAATGACCACAGTGTTTAATCTGCACTATGTGACCCATTCTCAAATAAAACTACAGTTCATGGGTTTCACGTGCAATCTAGTTTTCTGCATCCCTAATCAGACAGGACGCTTTTCTTGGTGCAATGGCACACACAGATCAGCATGATATGATAATATTTCATGAAGGATTGAATCTGTTCTGAAGGCAAAGGGAATTTAATTTCCTATCCAATTCTTTTATCGTATCATTCACTATCTATCCACTTTTGACATTCCTACTCTTTTGTGTCTGACTGCCTCTTTCCCTCACTCAAACACTCATATCTACAGGCTTGTGCTGACCACGGTTATCCGCGGCCTGCAGTCCTGGACGTGATGATTTATTACTGAGCTCTTCATGACAGAGCTGTAGACTTTCTGCTCTTTCCCTCTCTTGCACGTGACATCACTTCCTGTTCGCCTTGTTCTTGTACTGTACTCCCCATTGACCTCAGTGTGAGACGGTCCAGACTCATTTACGGTGAGGTTTGATGGTCGTGATTCATCTCCACTGGTTTGATCCCTCTGGTCCTCATCAGCATCTCCTGATCTGGGTGAGCTAAACTGGATTTCCTCATAAATGCACAGCTCTGGTTTGGATTGGTCAGAGTTGAACGCCAATTGATTGTCAGATGTTGTGGTTGGTTGAGCGTCTGGTGGTTGATCGGGCATTTCTTTGAGGTCAGTGCAGCTTTTTCCATTTGTTTGGCCAATATATGCCATTTCGAATGTTTGGCTCCGCCCACAGTCTCCTCCCACTGGTTTATCAGGCGTTTGATTGGTTCCCTGGTTTAGTTGTTGATTTTCCACTGAAGAAAGGGATGCTTGAGGTTTTGCGTCGTGAACGTAGACCGGGACTAACTCACACCGTCGGTTATTTGACAGAAAGCACTCAGATTTCACATTAGCCGAGACTGACAACTTTTGTCGGTCAGAACTTCTGTTCTTTTTATGAGGTTTGCGTGTTTGATTGTTTCCCTGATGTCCCTTAAACACTGTAAGAGTTGAAATATGATTGATGGAGTGACTTTCTATGACAATGATATCATTGCAAGATGATTGTTGTGCTGTTTTGTCCTTTATTTCATTGTGCACATTTGCTTCATCACATTGTGGCGTTATTGGGTTGGCCGACTCGCTGCTGTGGCTTTTATATTTGCGTCTATCACTGCTGTAGCCGTTGCTCAAGTGTACAGCAGCAGAAACTGGAAAAGAAGAGAAACATGACTAGATCATTATTTTACACATCTATAGGCCTATGCATTAAAATTAAATTCTTTTATCATTTACAAATTGTGATTGTGCTACTGCATGAGGCTAATATGCATATGTATTATTTAGAGTTGTGTGGTTTATTAATTAACACTAATGGTTCTTAAATTATATCAAAATATTTTATACCATACAATGCATACAGTATAAGCATGCATGTACATGACTGTATGTAGAGTGAATGCAAAACAAATGCTTCATGTAACCTGGTGTGTATTTCTGGACATCTGTCTCTTTTTCACTGGCTGTAATAAGTTTCAAGGGATGAATGTCGTCTATGAAGTGCTCTCTGGCTGCACTAAAAGAAAAAGAGTGAGAGCGATTTGGAGAAGAATATTTTTCAGAAGAATATAGTGTCAAAAAGGATTAGACTGAATGTTTAAGAGTGAAAGACAGCAGTGGAAAGAAAAGCTGTTCAGCTCATTTAAAACAAAACTCAGACTGAATTAAACATGGCGTAAAGCTAGAGATTTAAAGACGTGCAACCTAATACATGCACAATATACAGTGCGCAGAGAAAATAAAGATTAAGTGCAATTTTGAAACCATGCATAGTGGAAGCAAAGCATGTATTTGTATGTATCCATGCAAATATATCCTTAATACTGTCAATATTTTTTTCTTTTTTTCATACTGCAACTGACAGAATTGTTCACAGGTGTAGATGGTGTAAATACCTCATACTTCTGTCTCTTCTATCCGTTCGTCTGAGTTTAGTGTGGCGTTTCTGAGAGCTCATGGCAGCGTCGCAGTCAGACTCAGAGTTTGTAAGGCACAAGGCTTCAGGCTCGAGCTGTAACATGCATTCATGCACACATGCATATAATCATCCATATGTATTATGATTGCACTCAGTCATTAGTTTCCCAGCAGGCTGTGGGTTATTTCTACCACCTGACCCTAACAATGTCAATGGCTCTTTCAACATGGTGATCAATCCAGCATCAGTTTAATGTCTTTTGGATGTTGTATGGTATGGTATGTATGGTAACTGTTTTCTATTGTAACATATTTTAAAATGTAATTTATTCCTGTGATCAAAGCTGTATTTTCAGCATCATTACTCCAGTCTTCAGTGTCACATGATCCTTCAGAAATCATTCTAATATGATGATTTGATGCTCAAGAAACATTTTTTTATTTTTTATTATCAGTGTTGAAAACAGTTGTGCTGCTTATTTTTGGAAATCATTATACATAATACGCTGTTTAGGATTATTTGATGCATATAAAGTTCAAAAGAACAGTGTTTATTTGAAATAGAAACATTTTATAACATTACACTGTAAAAAATTGCTGTGAAATCTACAGTTATTTACTGTAGATTTCACAGTAACATTACTGTATAATATTTTTACAGTAGAATATTGTAAAGTTTACAGTCAGACCTTAAAAATCACAGTAGTCCAAACATTACAGTTGAAATCACAGTAGTCAAAGCATTACTGTAAAAAAAATCACAATTTAGCCACTATAGTACTGTAAATAGTAAAGTAAACTACTGTAATTTTCCTTTTTTTTTTAATCATATCTTTCTTTGTACCCGTTTCACATCGACGGTCCCAGATTATTGTTGTTCAGAATTCATTACCGGAATATGATACAAATACTCGATGGTGAGCTTTAAGTAAAAGTGTAATATTAATAAATTAAAATGTGTTATGTAACTTGTACTCTGATGCACCTGCTGCAGGAGCATTCAATTCCATATATAAATTAAATATTCCAATAGCCTATATATTTTTTTAAAGAATTCGCATAAGATTCCAAGAATATTTTTTGTTTGTTTGTTTTGTGACTGTAAATGGGTGTTAACTGGGCAATAAAATATTTGATAATCCTTATCTTAAACTTCTCCCCTAAAAGTCTTAAACGTCTCCCCTGACATGGTCTAACAATATAGGCTTCATAAACACATTTTTTTGAGAAATCATCCTCAGATTTTAAATGAAGCATTGGTTATAAGTTGCAATAGTATATTCACATAATTATGTATATTAATATTAATATATTAATATTTTTATACATTTAATATATTCTTAATATTTGTTGATTTTATTTTTGAGCTTATATATCTCAATATTAATAACAACTGATTAATTTTGAGTTTTGAACTTGAGCCAAAACTCTCAAGCTTTCTATGTTGGTTATGTGTCTATTCAGAATGACTTATGAGCAGAAACCTTTTTATTTTGGGTAGGCTACTATGTCATGTGCATTGTTTGCCAAATTGGGGCTGTCTGGTTTACTCATAAATACGTAACATGGGATCTTTATTTTACAGAAATCAGTGTTATATATTTTTTTTCTTCGGAAGCAGGAGAGAAACGTGTAAGTTTCCAGAGCTGTTTCTGAGCTGCAGGGCGAAATCAAAAGCGCCGGCAGAGTGGGCGGGGTTTGCCCAGTCTAGAAAGCTCTAGAATCTCTGGGAAAAAAGCGCGAAAGAAGCAGCACTTGAATTTCTGACTCGTCGTCAGTGATAGAAAAGCTCAGTTAATACTCAAATTTACGTTTCTTTACACACGGCTTTGTCTTTATATTTATGTATTTTGTGTTGATTTCTTTCACTTTTGCCTGAGAGGAATTCAGCGAAAACGTTCCAGTGAGAGCTCCGACGGAGACGTTTTCACAGCCTTTAACTTTAATGCTACAGGTAGCAGCTAACGTTACTATTAACTAACTTACCTAGTTATCGGTAACGTTAGCTAGCTAGCCAGGAGAAGATTTTTCCCAACCGTGACCTCTGCCGGAGTTTCCATCTTGGAATCGCGGATCCTTCACCAACTGCTTATCGGGACTTCCAGAAAATCAGTAAGTAACTTTACCATCACTAGTACTAGGAGAAAAAAAAAAAAAAGTTCCGTGCCACCCTTCAGGCTGTGGAAAGCCACATACAGCTAGCGCTAGGAGTATAACCAGTTAACTTGTCATCATCTGTTTGCACTTTGGTCGTTGTGCTAATGTGGAGACCTGTCTCAGCTGACTTCTGTTCTACCTCTCTCAATTTCTCGTGCAGTTGTTGTTGTTTTGGGGCAGTAATGTGATATAATCTGCAAAGTCCAGGTCGTCCAGTTGTGTAAATGGGGTCCATTGGATCCCATTGCGGCTGTTGTTAGTGGCTTACTGCATGATCTAGTCGACCTTCGAAGAGGAATGGTAATCGGGAAAGTAGACAGCCTTTACTAACTCCTGTTGAGATGTGAAATGCCTCTGTCAGCTGGCCTTTATGTATAATTCTACATTGCTCAGTGCTCTTACAGTTATTCATTAATATGTACATATTGTCCCATCCCCTAACTCCTATACTCATGTTCATAGGTTTTTAGTCAGGATTAATCCTGACTCCAACAAGTGCACTGCCAAGGAGCAGATGAGCAAGACGACTGGGAGAGTGGTGAAGCGGAAGACTTCATACATGAACCCCCATGTAATCTCCTTCATCAGGGACTTCACAGAGTTCTATTTGCTAACTGACTAGATACAGGTGAGGTTCTGAAAATAGCTTTAATAATAATTATAATATAGGTATATGTGGGTATAATATAATTAATCATAATTTGATAATAATAATTATTAGGGATGCACCGATATCGGGGCGATACTGAGCTCAATCTACTCGTAAAAATGATTTTTTTACTCCGATACCAACAACCGATACCAGGCGTGTAAACAGTGTTTGTGTTTAGAAAAAGAAACACTGACAACAGAGGGTATAATGAGGATAAAAAAAGGCAGTCTATGAAGTAAATATATTTTACTAGTGGAATATTAAACGAAATATAGTAAAACAACATTGCTTTGGTACCGTGGATTGAGCGTGCAGCGGGTCAGACGCGTGAGCTGGTCGAGTACATCCCTTTAACCAGACGTCATTGGAAAGTTTGTAGTTCAGTCAGATGTAAATGGCAAAGAAAGTCAAATAACAGGGTACCCGCGGGTCTTAAAAGCCTTGAAAAAGTCTTGAATTTGATCATCTCAAATTAAGGCCTTAAAAGCCTTGAATTTAGTATACAAAGTCTTGGATTTCGTTACAAAGGTCTTATTTAGTTTTTACCAAAAGTAAAGTAACTGCAGTTTGACTAAAAGTTGACAAAAAATGCAAAGACTTTTCGTCAACTACAACTATAAAAAACAGGATGACTCAAATGTGATTAAGACCAATAAGCATTTTCGTCTGAAGACTAAGACTAAATCAAAAATGGCTGCCAAAATTAACACTGGCCTACACACACGTGCGCGCTACAATGCTGTTGCGTATGTATTAAATATGACTGATATATAATTCAATATATATTTAATTCAAGTAGCCTCCTTGCACATAATTATTTTCTAGGGTTTAAAATGTATACAGATTTGACATTTTCCCCTCATACTTTTGTCGGAATGGGTACGAAGTTGGCATTGAATTTCATTTGAAATGGTATTAAAAAGGTCTTAAAAAGCCTTGAATTTAAGTTGGAGGATCCTGGGGGTACCCTGAATAAGACATAATGTAGCTTATCAACGTTAACTGACGAGAGAGACTTGTTGATTGCTCTTGATTGACTAAATCATATATATAAGTAAAAAATAGATTTTTCGATTTTAATCGATTCTCATTTTTTACAAAACCGATATCGATTCTTAAATTTCAAGAATCGATTAGTCATCCTGTTTTCAGTTGATGAATGAATGGAGCATTGTAGCACGCCTCCCATCCAATAACTCGCAATAATCTTTGTGTTTTGTTACTATTGATATGAAACTGTCTCAGATTTCAATTTACGTCCATTTTCTTACGATATTCAAAAAACATAAAGACAGTTTTGGCGCTGTGGCGGAGATTGCTCTGGCGCAGCTCAAGAATAGATAAGCAGCAGCGCGGAGCTCACATGATCTTCTCTTCCGCCCTTAATAATACCAGTTACAGCGCGAAATAAATATGAATGAGCATCTGAAAGTGTGTTAAAAGATAAGAGTAGGCCTACAACTTATCGAACTCCGTATCATGTCACATGGAATCGCTCAATCAGTGTTTCAACCATGGAAAGACGTAAGTAAATCAGCTTGTAAACGATGTCATGTAACCTCACATTTACCTCCGAAAAACCATATCCAGTGACCATAAACTCATTAGTCAGCTAGAAAAATTAACTCTAGAGAGGAGCATTTTGCTAGATATATGAACCATATTACATATTCATTATAATTGTTAATGTTATTCAATATTTATTAGCCTGACTTCGTCATACTCATATTCTAGTCAGAATGTGAGTCTGATACTGCTCCATAGGTCTTTGATTATGAGGCGTGTCTTAACCGAACCAGGAGAAAAAAAAACTGCACTCAATTGGATAGACCTACAACCAAGCAGAACAAGCAAACGGCAAGGAAGGGCGGCAAACACATCTTAATGATGGACAAATGCGTTGATTGCAGTTCTCTGTTCGTCTTTTAAAATTAATGCGCTGTAGATTTATTTTACAACAGACACGATAGCGGAATCTATACATCTATACATCTCAGTTCTCCAGCGGCAGCCATCTTTGTTGTAAACCAGTTCAAACCAAGCGCTCTTTGATGACGTGATAAATACGAACTGCAGATCATCTGTCCATCATCGTATAAAGCCCGCCCTGGCAATTTGATTGGCCCGACGATTTCTGAACCAATCATAATTACTCCTCAATCGATCGAGTCCAGACCGAACTTGTTGACGGACTTGAACCCGACCAAAAAATGTTGTGGGCGGGGTTCGGGCTGGCATCCAGGCTAAATATTTATTGCATGTTTGAATAAATCTGGCAAGTTTTTATGACCGCCACCATTTAAATGTTTATTTTTCATATAAATGTATTATAAAAATAAATAAAAATGTAATTTAAGAGTTTGTATTCAAATCAGTTAATTTTTACCTTCAATATTATAGTAGGCTAATTAAGCGTAGTAGAATACCACTGACTCCCATAGTTTACAGCATTAGTTAAAAGATTTGTTTTCCTTGAGAAAATTTGCAATATATTGTATTTGATATCCAAAATAATCGATATTGAATCGAATCGAATTGCAAGCTTGTGAATCAAATCAAATTGTGAAATTAGTGTCTATACCCAGCCCTATTATTTATGTATAATGGGTTGTTGTTCCCTACATTATTACAGGACGTGTGTACAAGTGAAGAAGTTCCATGAACACAAACATCCAAAGCACGCGCCCCGCAAACCAGCATCTCAGACAGCTCGCGAATAGTAAATTGAATTGAATACGAGCAATAGAATGAACAGTGAAAGTAACAGAGGCTCTTACAATGCATTTTTTGCAGGCTTAAGCATGAAAATAACTGAAGGAAATATATATTTTAATTAACAAAGTTAGCCAACTATATGATTCTTTTGATTTATATTCTAATATATTTAAAAATTAGAAATGCAGTGAAAATACAGGGATCGGTTTTCGGTATTGGCGAGTACCAAAATTGGAGTATCGGACTCGTTCTGGAAAAAGTGGTATCGGTGCATCCCTAATAATTATAACGACTCATTCTGGTTCCATGAAACCTACAATGAAAACGAGTCCACTTTTAACCGCAGAATTTTCTGTCATCAATGTATGACAAGTAGTGCTGTTAACTCATGTGATTTTAATTTTTGTCCAGCTTTAATGTGTTAAAATATTTAACGCAATTAACGCAGCATCTGTTCTTTCTGTCATCCTGTAGGGTTATATGATCAAGCTCTTATTCACGAAAATGCTTTTAAACCCTTCATGTGCGACAAGACATAAGAGAACGCGCTCAGTGAATGTTTTCCTGACACACACGACGCACAAAGACAAGTGCACTAGTATCGCATTCTTTTTCGCACTTGAACAAACAATGCACACATTTATGCTAAAATGTCAGTTTTTTCGAGTATCCTCAAGAACAGTCTTAAATAAGTTATATAAAATCTAAGAGTAGTGAGAGAATGAGATGTGTGAGATCCTGTCAGCATATGCAGGTCTTAAAGTGACAGCAGCCTCTAATTGTCTCTGTCAGTAAAGTTAATCAAAGAACAAAGGGAACACAAAATCACTCACTGGTTTTGACTAAGGAACGCTTGTAGCTTTAGGTTTAATGACAATAAGGATGAATCTATATTTCATTTATAATTTATGCAGTCCAGTGTTTTATAACCAATCAATTATAATGATATAATACATTTCCGTATTTCAATTTCATACCTGATAGACAGTAAAGGTACCGGTAAATATGACATAAATTTTGGGTTTAAATGAGGATTTTTAAAAATGGTTTTCTTAAATTAAAGTTGTTGTTTTTTGAAGCCTAACACATTTTTAAAATTTGGGGGAAAAAACATTTTCATCGAGACATCAGTAGCTATATTACTAATATCAGTGATACACGCCTTCATTCATAAAAATATTCCATTAACATGGGTAGGGATGGGTACCGAAAGCCGGTATTAAACGGGGCTGAATTTTTAAAGACCGCTGTATCGATAAACTCGGACGTTATCGGTTCTGCTGTTGGTACTTGGAAAAATACAGGTACTGTTATTATTGCTATAAAGATGTTTTATCTCGCCAGCCGTTTCTATATACCATAATATTAAACCATTTGTCTGTGGTGCATTTTTGCTATTCGCAGTCCAAGAGAGAGAGAGAGAGATCTCCACAGTGCGCACAACATGACAGCCCTAATGAGTGACGATGGAGGACAGAACTAAACATTCAAATATAGCCTGGTTACACATCAGATCTGTGATTTAGTCTGATTTTATTTTAGATTTTGGCTTCCAAAGATTATAATAATAATAATATATTTGAGGTAAAACCATTAAAAACTATAGCTGCCGGCATAATAAAACGCGTGCCGTAGTGCGCTAATGACACGTCCGATTTTTGAACTAATGACTCCTTTGAACCGATTACATTTAATGAATGGTCAAAACAACTGATCTGTCCAACACTGAACTCACGACATGTCTGAATCGGTGTACAACAAATTGGTAACACTTTAAAATATGGTTCCATTTATTAAACTCTAGTTAACTACATTAGTTAACATTATAAACTGCACTTCTACAGCATTTTTTAATCTTTCTAAATGTTAATTTCACCATTTACTAGTAGCCTACATTATTTAAATGAAAAGTTGTATTTGTTAAAAGAACACTCCACTTTTTTTGGGAAATAGGGTCATTTTACAACTCCCCCAGAGTTAAACAGTTGAGTTTTACCGTTTTCGAAACTATTCAGCCGATCTAATGTGTTTTCTTCTTTAATTTCAGGGCTCCAACTAGGATTCTAGGTCTCCAAGGTCAGGGCATGCGATAGGCCATAGACCTTCGTCAAGTGGCAGGGGAAGTTTATTTTTCCTTTCTGTTTTAAATGTTTATGCAAATGTTAAATGTTTTATTTTTTAATGTTCAATGTTTTATTTTATTTCAATATTGCCATAGTGTTATTTATTGCTCTTTAGAATGTGGTAATAATCAGTTATTTGCACCGCTTCAAAATAGTGAATGAACTAGTAACAGTTTGCTCTGTAACTTAACAAAACTTGTCCTCATTTTTATCAATTTGTATTATTGTTCCGTCATAGCAACCAGTCATGTGGAACTATTGAATGAACTCCGCTGGGCGTTGTGGCCACATTACAAACATAGAACGGACGTTAACTTTTGATGGTACAATGGCATGTTGTCCAATGTCCATTATCCCTTTATGTTGTATCTGTATGTTTTTAAATAAATAACTTAACAATTTTCTGATTGTCTGTAGTTAATTGCAATGTTTTAGAAAATGGGTGATTTCTTTTAATGATGGCTAATATTAAATCACAGTGATAAAGTATTTAAATTGTACAGTGAGAATTTGAATTTACAGTGATTAACTGTTATCTACAATTTAGAGTACTGTATTGCGTACAATACATAAAAAACAGTGCTTAACTGTTTTTTTGTATGTAAATGCAATAGAAATCGCAGTATTTATTTTTTTCTTCTACAGTAAAACAATCAATACTGTAAATACGACTAAAATCACTGTTTAATTGTTTTTTTATTTTACAGTTCATAAACAAAATACTGTAAATGGAAGTACAGTACCCTTACTGTAAAACGTATTCACAGTAACTTACTGGCAACAATTAGCCAGTAAGTTACTGTAAATACAACTAAAATCACAGTATTTAATTGTTTTTTATTTCACAGTGTATACATAAAATACTGTAAATGGAAGTACAGTACCCTTACTGTAAAATGTATTCACAGTAACTTACTGGCTAATTGTTGCCAGTAAGTTACTGTAAATTTTACGGTAAATTTTTTACAGTGTACAAAAGTCTTTACTATGACTTTTGATGTATTTTGATTTATTTGTCTATGCTAAATAAAAGTTTTAATTTCTAAACTTTTGAACAGTAGTGTATAATATTACTTACGAAGAAAAACTTTACCATGATTAAAATGTACTTTCATAAATACTTTGAAAATAAGATTATGAATGTGAACCATTAATTAGATATTTTTCCTAAAATCATAAGGGAGGTATCTCTACGCAACAGGAACATTTGTTGTAAAAGTGAACAG
Source organism: Meda fulgida (assembly GCA_030578275.1). Lineage (NCBI taxonomy): Eukaryota > Metazoa > Chordata > Actinopteri > Cypriniformes > Leuciscidae > Meda > Meda fulgida. The sequence continues at coordinate 3,341,331 of CM060639.1, forward strand.
TATTTAAATATGAAATAGAAAATGTCACCTCCTGCTGATGGTGTGTCCAGAGCTTTCTATCCGCCAGCGTCTTCTCTCTGGGATTTTGAGGCGGTTTCTTCTGCAACATCTCTTGCGGTCCGTCGGCCCAGTGTAAGTGTCTGTTCTTGTCGGCCGTCTCATGCGTCGTTCTGCTGGGTTTCCTCTGGCTGTTCCTCAGTCCTGACTGCAGGGGGATTTGCTCAGGATAAGGGTCGTCCACAAAGATGCGCTCCGCGATTAGCGACGTCGGAAGGGTGGACGTCACGACGCGGGTCAGACGCAGCGGCTCGTGCGGGACGTCGTGTTCAACACTCGGCCTGCTGTCATTGGCAGGGCTCTCTTGAGTCCAACTCTTATAACTGAATCTTGGTGAATCTAGGTGAATCTTCATGTAGTCCTGCTGCTCTGCTTCAGTCACACACTCCTTTAAATCAGAGAAAGAGAAAATATCATGTCTAGCCAACATCTATCATGTCTAGCCAACATCTATACATCAAACTTTTTAATGCCAAGGACCCCTAAATATGATGATTCCACTGTGAAAGACCCTTTCTTATATATGGTTTCAAAGTTTATAATGTGTGAAAAAAGTTTGATTTGAAGAGTTTTTTTTAATTAGATATTATATCATCATTGTATGAAATCAAATGAGTAAAATATTAAAAAACTGTTTGTGATGAAGTTGACTGTTGTTTTTTCTATCCATTATTAGAATAATTAAGATGTAAAAACCTCAATGCAGTACAGTGCAAATGTATTTGTATAGCACTTTAGTACATTACTTCTCAATCGCTTCTCACACATGATTTGGCACAGGTTTTACGCCGGATTTCCTTCCTGACACAACCCAGCACTGAGAGTGTTATACTGCCCCTTTATTTTCTAAAGACAATAATTTTAAAATCCCTAAAACATTTTATTTAAGTATTTTGCTCTGATTTTTCCTGGACCCCATGCTCCCCCTTGTGGCCATATAGGGGTTCTTTGATGCCAGTTTTAAAACTTCTGGGACTTAAATGTTCTTCTCCTGCTGTTAGTAAAAATGTTCTTAAGTTTTCTGCTGTATTTTTCAAAATATGACCTTATGTACATTTATGCTCAGAGCATTAATGTAAAATGGCTAAAAGTCTCATTACCATGTTGAGGCCTCCTAACCCGCCCTCAAAATAGGGAACGGGTTTTGGCTGAGGAACTGAAGGATAGAAAGAGAAAACTATTTACATATACGTACTTAAATGAATGAACATTGACACAGACCGACACATTTACTCACCCCCCTGCGTGTGGAGACCCAGTAAGGCCATAAAGCGGTTCTTGTTCACCCTCAAACCACACAAGATATCCTCCATCATCCAGAGCTGCCTCTGCGCCTGAATCTGCTCCTGGGGTTATTTGGATTCATTTATTTGGAAACTTTTTTTTTTTTTTTTTTTTTACCATTTAGGAATCTGTAAGTATTCATTTAGCAGTCTAGTCTAAAGTTGCTTACAAGATCTTTAAACATTATGCTAAGCTGTTACAGTATAGGTGTTTCTGTATGCTGATGGTGAACGTCAGGAGCAGAGCATCAGGGAATCTGCTCAAACGTGGCATTACCTGCGGTGTACCGAAGTGGAGGATGTGTTGGAGATGAGAATGGAAAACCGTCAGCTCGCTCTCCATCCGTTCATAATCTCTCCACAAACTGTCCATCTCCTGATGAAGAGAGTCGCCGCTCGATTATTAATGCATTAATCGGATCTACTAATGTGACAAACACAGCAGGAAAACAGATGAATATATATATATATATATTTTTCCATACTGGCATTTCATTTGCAAACACAAACACTGCACAATTTGCGGAAAAATCAAATTGCGATTTTTCTGATAAAAATTGCAATTGTGATTTTAAAAAGTGATTTAAAAAATGTCTAGGTTTGCTTGCCTGTTTTTAGGGCTGCATAATTATATCATATGGCTATAAAATAATAATGATCATTATTACTAAATAAAAACTTTATTACATTTCACCGTTAAATTTATAAATATAATTTTATATATTATATATCACTATTGTAAAAATTACAATACGAATATATAATGGCTGTCTTAATTTCTCGATTTTAAAACGTTAAACCATTGACCTTCTATTTTGACAGAAAACCCCAGGGAGCCCTTAAAGGAGTAGTTCACTTTTTAAAAAACTTTTGCTGATAATTTATTCACAGCCATGTAATCCAAGATGTCCATGTCTTTCTTTCTTCAGTCGAAAAGAAATAAAGGTTTTTGATGAAAACATTCTAGGATTTTTCTCCATATAATGGACTTCAACGGGACCCAAACATCCAAGGTCCAAATGACAGTTTCAGTGCAGCTTCAAATGCCTTTAAACGACACCAGACGATAAATAAGGCTCTTATCTAGCGAAACAATCGGTCATTTCAAAAATAAATAAAAAAGTTTAAGTTTAAAGCCCTTTGAAGCTGCACTGAAACTGTCATTTGGGCCTTGGACCGTTTGGTACCCATTGAAGTCCATTATATGGAGAAAAATCCTAGAATGTTTTCATCAAAAACCTTCATTTCTTTTCGACTGAAGAAAGAAAGACATGGACATCTTGGATGACATGGCTGTGAGTAAATTACCAGCAAAAGTTTTTTAAAAAGTGAACTACTCCTTTAAAGCTACTCTTTTGTTGATAAGTGCTTCTCATTACAAGTATATGAAGATGGCTGGTATTTTTGCATTCACAAATGCACATTAAATCTACTGAAACTGATGGAGTTTGTTTACTGTGAACCGAGACACTGTAAGATCACAGTGCCGCCCTTCACTCTGAAACATGCAGTGCATACATTTAATTAAATTACAGGCGAGTAATTGTGCAAGCATAGCACACACACACACACACACACACACACACACAATACTGTACCAACGACAAATCACATATTCTAGCTCTGAGTGTAACCAGCTCCTCCTGAAGCAAAGGCTTCTGGGATACTTCCTGTTCTCCAGGTAGTCCATCTTCCCTCACCAACCATTTGATTTCTAGAGCATACTCAATGCTTTTCTAAAGAAAGGGACAGAAGGCAGGAATATTTGTGTCATGTTTTTTTATGCATGCATTATTTGAGTGTGTGTTCTCTGTTTGTGTGATAGACCTTATCTGCCTGTAACTGAGCCAGCTGCATAGAGACGGACTGCAGCAGTTTATCACATCCACACAGACGAGTGAGAACCACCTGAAGGACAAGCTCAACGGGTCAGATCAACAGTTAACAGGTTTGTAAGATCGCATTTCTTTAAAAGTTCTCGAATATTTTCTTAATATTTGAAACTCTTAGGGATGTTTGATGTTGCAAACATAACAGTGATCCGATTACAGTAGTATTCAAATCAACTGTATTGTATACTGATACTACAATAGCAGTTTTTAAGTCAATAATTACATACAAAAATTGTCACCAAGGGACATTTCAGAACACTAGCTACACAAGAAAAAAAATGTAATGCAATGTATAATGTAAACAATGATCTGTCATGATTATGCTTGCTGTAACATTTTGTTGAATTCGAATATGAGTAATAACTCAACAAAAACTATTTCAATTTTAGATTTTTTCTATTACATTATTACTTAATTTTATAATTATGCCTATTGTTTTCTTACTAAAGAAAATATTAAAATATCAAAATCTCTCTCTCTCTCTCTCTCTCTCTCTCTCTCTCTCTCTCTCTCACACACACACACACACACATACACACACACACACACACACACACACACACACACACACGCACACACACACTACAGTGCACTGCACTCACATCTGTATCGCTTTCCAGATCTGTGATTGGCTGAATTTCTCTCTCCATTAGGATGTCTGGTTTACCTGCCTGGATCGAAATAAAATTAAATCTGATTAGTCATAATTACATCATCAATATGCAATTTTTTTCTCTCTTCAGTGACAGCCACTCAAAAGTAGATGACCTTTTTTTTGCAATCTACATACATTTTTATTTAGAAGATGCTTAACATCTACCAGCTTGAAATAGATGTGAAATCTGAAAAGCAATTGACTTAATTAATCAAACAGCATAAATCTTAAAAACAACTGGAGAAAATGTTTATTACAATTTTTTTTAAATAGCTCAATTTCATTTTTACATTTAATATAATATTTTAGAGCATGTAATATGCCACACAGGGATGTCAGAGACCATGTGATAATGATAAAGAATTGTTCTTTTGAACCGATTCATTTAAATTCAGTGTATTAATCGAATTGTTTAAAAGAAGCGATCTGTACAGTATGTGCTGTATTGCATGGAAAATTCCCTTTGAAAGGTTCATAACATCACAGATGTGTCTTACCTTGCACATTGCCATGTGTTCAGCCGTGTGGTAGTTGGGAGAGTAGCACACAGAACATGGAAACTCAGGTTGAAAAGGCTGAAACCCAGACAGACAGTTAAAGAAAGTGTGGATTTTAGATGTATGACTGTATTGGTACATTAGTGTATATTCTTTATTTTCACCTGGTCGGGCACATGTCCTCTCTCTGTGTAGATGTATGGTGACTGGGGGGCGCTTGAGCAGTTTTCAAAGGGCCAAACGTCCGGTCTGCCCATAGTGCCGTGAGACGGCGACCCATACTGATCTCTGGGAAATGGAGGCTGCTTGAAGGCGGCTTTCGGATGGAAGGGAAGATGTTCCTCATCTACATTTACAAAACTTTGAGATTGCTCATTCGCTTCAGCCGTGCTGATAGAGAGAAAAAGAGAGCTGATCTTAACAATTTAAGTGGCATTTCTGCATGGATTGTTCTGAAAATCTGTCACAATACATTGCTTGGATTACGAAGAGGCTGTTATTGAAGGATGGCACGAACCAAATGGAAAATATTAAAGCATGTTCATTCATCCCACATCTTTACAGATTTAGATTAGTGGTTCTCAACTGGTTTTGCTTAATGGCCTAGATTTTACATTGGATATCAAGTGGTGTCCCAACACAATACCAACCCCAAAAAAAGGCATTAAGTGCTTAGGCCCAGGAATACGCAGTAAGTCTGACTTAATAAGCCTGGTTGCATTTTATGAATTTCATTTTGTATTGTTTTCCCCTGCTCTTCACGGCCTATTAGAACAGACTTGTGATGAATTTTTAGGTTGCAACCGACCAGTTGAGAAACTGATTCAATCAGGCCCTTAGCGTCGAGAACGACGATTGGTATGCCGCTTCAGTCTTCTACTGTCGAGGAAGTATTTGTACTGCTGGCAAGATCTTTTGACACCAGATCTTATGGAGGCGTGCCACATTGCTCGGTCACCAGCAAGCGTTTCCCAGTTTTCGCTTGAAAGGCCGAATGATTGAAGGTCACGCTTCAGGACATCCTTGTAGCGGAGCTTCGGCCGGCCAACTGGGCGTGGGGCATCAGCAATTTCGCCATACAAAATTGCTTTCGGTAACCAGTTTTCTTCCATGCGGTAAATGTGGCCAGCCCAGCATAAGCAACGGGTGTGCAACATAGTGTAGAGGTCTGTGCTCTTGGTCGTGGAAAGGATAACCGAATTTGGAACATGATACTTCCAAGTTATGCCTATAATTGAGCGCAGACAGCGAAAGTGAAAGGTGTTCAGACGATGTTCATGTCTGCGGTAGGTGCACCAAGTTTCACTGCCGTACAGGAGAGTGCTGAGAATACAGGCCTCGTAAACTTGGACTTTTAGGTGGAGAGACAGTGAATTGTTCTTCCATACTCTCTCGCTAAGCCTGCCGAAGGTTGTTGATGCTTTCCCAAGTCGGCTGTCCAATTCGCAGTCTAGACTGTTGGAGGTGTCGACTGTTGGACCCAGATAAGTGAACTTTGTGACGTTTGTCAGTATGCTGTTGTTGATAGTGATTGCGGGTGAGAGCATAGCAGGTTGGGCAAAGACCACTGTTTTTCCCAGGCTGATCTTCAATCCAAACTCCTCACAAGCAACAGCAAAGGAGGAGCACATAGCCTGCAGCTCGGTCTCAGAATTGGCAAGGAAGGCGGCATCATCTCTGCATATAGGAGTTCCCGGATATGGATGCGGTTGATCTTTGTTTTTGCACAAAGTCTTGCCAGGTTGAAGAGATTGCCAGAGTTGCGTGTGTGAAGTAACACTCCAGATGGGACAGGGAAAGCTCAGCACAAGACAGCGGAGAAGAATATACCAAAGAGAGTTGGAGCCAGTACGCAACCTTGCTTTACACCACAGAAAATTGGAAATTCCTTAGAACGAGAGCCCTCGAACTGTATTGTTGCCTTCATAAGAACATGAAATTCTTGTATGATTTTCAAGAGTTTGGGAGGACAGCCCAGATGACGGAGGATGGTAAAGAGGCCGAATCTGCTGACATAGTCAAAGGCCTTTGTCTGATCGACAAAGACTGCATACAGGGCCTTGCTCAATGCATTTCCCTTGGATTTTGCGAACTGAGAAAATCATGTTTATGGTTGATCGACCAGGACGGAAAGCCGCATTGACTCTCCGGGAGTATCCTATTTGCAATAATCTGTACGCGTGGGAGGATGAGGCGGGCTAAGACCTTGCCAGGCTGGAGAAGACCTATGCCACGGTAGTTGTTTCAGTCGCAGCAATCCCCTTTGTTCTTATACAGAGTAACTATGTTAGCGTTACGTAATTCGTCTGGGATGGTGCCTTCATTCCAGCAAGTTGAAAAGAGGTGATGGAGTTCCACGGCAAGTGTGTTGGCACCACTTAAGAAGATTTCAGGTGGAAGCCCATCCACACCAGGGGCTTTGTTGTTCTTCAGAAGGCTGATGGTTTTTATAACCTCATTGAGAGTGATGTTGTTATCAAGGTCGAGCATGATTGGGAGTTGTGGAGCAGCAGATACTATAGCAGCTTCACTAGCTGTTACGGGCTCAGCATACAGTGAGCTGTAGTGTTCCACCCAGCGATTTAGCTGATCGTCAAGGTTTGTGAGTATTTGAAGATCGTAGAGGGGAGGACTTCTTCACAGGAGGACCTAGAGCTTGCTTTAGCCCCTGGTACATACCACCAATATTACCAGTGGCGGAGCAATGTTCTACATGCCTGCAGATACTTTCCCAGTAGAGGTGTTTTGCCTCCCGTGTTAGGCGCTGCACCTCTGAGTGGGTCTGTTTCCAATGAGCAATGGTATGAGGGGAGGAGTCTTGTTTGATGGCCAGTCGTGCTGCACGCTTATCCGCAAGAGATGGAAGGAGAGTGTCTGCATGACACCTAAACCAGCTTTCAGGTGCGTCTGCCGAAGCTGGAGAATGCGCAATCCGTAACTATGTTATGAAAGCGTATGTTATGATGTAGCATCCTGGGTGGGGGCGGACAGAACAAAATTGGCTTGCAGCGAAGCCTGAAATTGTTGGCAGTTTTCCTTTGACTTGGTTGCAAGGATGTCGAACGTCAGAGATGGCTTTGGACGAGACCGGTGGATTCTCTTGGGTTTGAGTTTAATCTTGCAGCGCACAAGTGAATGATCTGTGTCACAGTCAGCAGAGTGCATAGACCTGACATGAGTGAGGTCCTGAAGGTGGGTTTTTTGGATGATCACATGGTCAAGTTGATGCCAGCGTTTAGAGCGTGGGTTTTGCCATGTCATCTTGGACCATGTTGAGCCTTCAAAAAAAGATGATTGAACGCACAGCTTATGTGAAGTGCAAAGCTCAAGGAGGCGCTGTCCATTGTCGTTCATTGAGCCCACACCATGTGGACCCAGCACGTCTGGCCAGGCGTTGGTGTTACTGCCCACACGAGCATTGAAATCGCCAAGGATGACTATGCGGTGGCCAAGACTAATGTTGGAAAGAGTTTCACTCAGCAGGAGATAGAAAGAATCTAGTTGAGAAACACTGATCTATGTACATGATTTCTTATGAATACATTTGTAAAAACAGAATGTTTAATTCAGAAAAAGGTAGAACAAGTCATTTAAAACCAAATTACGACTGTTATGTCACAAGAAACCTTGATGGACCTTAACCAACTTAAAAAATGCTAGAAAAGTGTCTTTAACTTGCTATAAAGGGACTATAACTTACAATTAACTGTAGATGAAAGATCATCAAGACCCTTTATAGGTAATTCATACAGTTTAATTGTGAAGCATCTCAGATCGTTTACCTTGGTCTGCTCCCTTGTCTTCCTCTCAGTTCTGGTGTCTTCATTTTAATTCCCGTCGTCTCGTGATCCAGTAGAGTCGGTTCTGTCTGCACCCTGGTCAGTTTTGTTGCTGTCTGGGTGTTTCTTTCTGGAAACGGGGTCATGAGCTGGAGCTCCATTGTTTCCGCATTATCTCCCATCTGAGTGAAGTCCTGAAAACTGGCACAGCGTCTAAAGAAAAACAGTAGGGTGTATTATAGAAACCATAAAAATGGATCAAAATAGGAAAGAAGTTTGAGGTTCACCTGTTGATCATGTCATCAGCCTCCATGCTTGCTGATTGGCTGAGAGCCCTGACCCAGCCCAACATGTCCTCCTGGGTCTCAGCGCTCATGATGTACGGCCGCATCCCCTGATGAACCACCTAAAAGCACATGTTTACAGTGAGAATATAAGCACTGTACGGTTTAAGGGGACGTTCACTCTCACCTTGAATGCATATTTGCGGTTCCTGCACTCTCTAGGTGAGCAGTACAGGATCCTGTAGCTGGGAAGAGGAATACTGCCCAGAACAGACTCCTCACGGCTGTCTGGAGGAAGTTATTTCAGGGAATAAGTCTTTTTGAAATGGAAAATGAATGCACTTAGATTGTTTATATATAAAACAATAACATGGTTTTACCTTTATAATAATACAGGCAGAAATTAGAGAGGACAAACCATCTTCTTTTCCATAATTTCAGTCCACTGCTATCCTATAGAAAGAGATATTTATGATCACACACACATCTCTGATAAATAAAACCTTGATGTATTTAAAATGCAGTTACACTTTTAAGATGACCAAGGTTTACATTTCTGGATCTGTATTTTATATATTTTTGTGGGCCTTAAAGTAAAAAATGTGTAGGAGGTAAAACATAAAATGGGAATTGACATCAGAACGACCCCTGCAGACTGTCAAGGTAAGAAAATCTCTAAAAAATAATCTTTTATGCTTTAAAAATAAATTATGTTTGTTATTTTAGTATTATTTTTTCTATATAGCTTTAGTCTTAGTTAAGGTCATTTTTCAAGTTTTTCCATCTGATATTTAATTGTATTTTATTTCTGCTTTATTTAAAATTCCCCAAATCTATCACCAAACGTTTTAGTTTACAATAAAAATAATATTTTTTAACTTGAAAAATGTTAAATGTGTGAAATGAATTCAAGGTGCAAGAAAGATATATCAGGGTCATTATATCAAAGATTTTGTAGTACATTTTTTTTCATCCTGTACGAAATCAATGTGAATACAAATATTAAATTTATGTAATAAGAACTTGGTATTTAAAGCTAACATTTTTTGTGTTCAAAATGTACAATATTTATATAATGAACAAGTGCATCATGAATCCATTTTCCAAACCGGGTTTTTATTTTATCCGAGTCACAAGTGTTTATACACGGACTATTTTATACTGGTTCGGGTCGTACCACTGAGGAGTAGCCCAGTACCTGCGTGACTCGTCATAGACATAAACAGAGAAGTAGGTCCGGCTACAATGTTCTTCCGCAAGACGCCTGCGTGCAGTTTTGTCTATTGACAGGCTAGAGCGCCAAAAGTTACGGACAGCAGCTTTAAAGTAAAACCTAAAACATGTTTTATGATATTTGTAAAGTATTTCTCCGAGGTCTTACACCAATGGTCAGTATTGTGCACTAAACGTTACCCTCTTGTACAGCCATCCTCTGATCACCACAGGGCAGTTGGGGTCCCTTTTTGCCGCTTGACATCTCTTTCCAAACGTCTGCACTTTGTCGTGACACTGCACATATATAATCACACAAACTGTGTCATTGAGTTTGAAACATTCTACCTGTGTTTGTGTAAAAATATGTAATTCACCGTGTCTCTGATTGGCAGAAAGGAGACTGTGGCGCTGCTGGAGGCCTGACTGACTCTGTCCTGATCATCCATCCTAGAGACAATAGCAATGAACACCGCATGAATCATCAATAAACGTCTAGCTGTTCAGGTTAGCCGACTTTGCTGTTAAACCACAGTTTTGGATTTAAATGTCACATAGGTCTGGTTTCACCGACGAGGCTTAGGTTAAGCCAGTTCAATGACATTAATATGCCCCTGTTATGGTTTTTCAAATATTACCTCTCTTGCAGTGTGTAATATAGCTGTTTGTGAATGTAAACGTTCTGCAAAGTTGTAAAGTCGAAAGTGCATGATAAATAAAGTTATTGTCTCCCAAAAGAGAGTCTGCTTAAACGAGTAACTTAGTCTGTCATTCGAATTCCACTGCATTATGGTTCTACGATAATACGTTGCATAATGCCCGTCTAGGTTCTATGTTGTTCGCCCACAAACAACTTGACCCATTCTTCATCGTGGGATTTGACTGTCGACTGCATCTCAAATCTTGGGGTATTCGCAAAATGCTTGCCCTTAAAAAATAAAAAAAAATGCCTGTTTTACTGACCACTTTGTGCTTATTGTTTGGAATCATTCATTAAACTCTGAACGATCGATGAGATTCTAACCTGACCTCATCTCCTGAAGAGACATAATGCTTTATATGATGAACAGATATATTCATATATTCTGCTTTTATTCATATATTAACATTGATCAATTATAAAATAGAAAATTCATTGTAATTATTCTTTTGACAGTACTGTAAGACTTAGAAATAAAACAAATCTGCGTATAGTTTTGTGAAATATGAAGTATGAAATATTTGTAAACACCTTTAATTGATTTTTTTTTAATGTATTATAATATTTGTGTATTTTAATGTTTCCTAAACAGTATATAAAAACAATATATTAAAGTATATTAAAAAATAAAATAATACAAAATTGGATGTCATTGGCATTAAAAAGTTAGGACAAAATTGTTTCATTACTTCATCACACTAATTGTTGCCGAGGCATGACTGGCCACATTGAGCCACAGTTGCTCGATAAGTTTTGTGAAACTCAACTTCTCATAGTCTTACACTCAGTCATTACACTCTCTTGCTGTTATTGTGTACATAGACCTCATCCATACTGATCTTTTACCTCTCTAGTAACTCTGAAAACTACTGGCTGCTGCCATCACTGTATACTGATTGTTGGGAAAGTCCAATCCATGTTTTTCTTCTTCACGTCATTCTTTTATGCCCACTGACATTCTTTACTCATTTATCAGAATAACAGAACCATTGTTCTGATGCAAACTAGATTTTTACATTTTGTAGAAAATTTGAGTGGTGCTTTCCTCTGCAATACTCAATGCTAGGGTCTTCCCAGTGTTTTAAGTGGGTTGCTATGCAGTTGCTGGGTTGTTCTGTGTGATTGTTCCTAACTTCCTATGGTATGCATTTGCTGTAGCCTGGGAAAACCCAGACAACTTCCGGCAAATTTAGATTTGCTCTGAAAGTTAGTCTGGCAAAGAGCTCATTCAAGCCCATTTCCAATCCGTCGAAATCAACGCACCAATAAGAAACGTTGGGGCGGGCTTTGCACGATGATGACAGCGCTGGGATTTTGAAGCAGATTATTTTGTAGCCTACATTACAAAGATGGATGCCGCCGTCGAACATCACTCGTTCGAATCAGCTATCGCGTCTGTTTTAAGCGATTTGAACGTTTCCTTTTTGTTAAAAACCGAGCAAAGAACAACACACGGAGATGTTTGTTTCTCCGCCGGCCGCCGCTCTGCATACGTCATCAACTTCATCGCTCTGATTGGTTTTAGGTCTACCCGCAACGTCCGTTTGTGACGTCCCTCTGGAAATGATTTGTCTATGACGCTTTGCCAGACCATAACTCAATTACAACTGAGAATGGTCTGGTTTTAACCAGGCTACAGTTGCTGGGTTGTTCTGTGTGATTGTGAGTGTTCCTAACTTCCTATGGTATGCTGTTGCTGGGTTGTTCTGGGAGGTTTTGAGTGACCTTCAATGTGGTTGCTGGGATATTTTGAGTGGTTGTTGTTATTGTGTTGCTAAGCAGTTGCTATGGGTGTTTTGAGTGGTTGTTAGTGTTAATATCCAGTTGCTGGGGTGTTTTTTGAGAGGTTGTGAATGTGTTGCTAGGGTAATTCAAAAGACTCTACCTCTAAGTATCTCATTAATCTTGCTTGCAAGTGAAAATCAGAAGCCACACACAGCTTTCCTCAAGACACACGATTTGAGGAATTATTCATGTATGAAGCACAAATGCTGCAGGACAACGCACACACCGTTCAGTGCTTAGGGTTAGTAATTTCAACAATCAAACACCACTAATAGAAAAGTACATTCTCATTCAAAGAACAAAGTAATCACAAGAAAGTCACAACATGAGGTGTAAGTTCAGAAGCTCACTACATGCACAAGTTTCAACTGCCAGATGAAGTACTAACCCAGTTCATGGATTTCAGCTAGTAAAGCACTCCAGATATGACCGATATCCTTACAAACTTTATAGAGCAGCTCAAGAAGTCTTACAGGAGTCTGTCTTCATGCTATTCTGGGTTCTGCTGACCCTTAACTTAGAGTGACACATAACAGCTGTTTTGCCTTGACTGACCACTGGACGGGTTCACCGAGTACGTGAAAGAGAGGAAGAATGAATGATCACAGTTGTTGCTGCTCAGTGTAGCTGATCTGCATGAACTCTGGCAGCAACAGTCAATATAACAGTTGCTGGGGTGTTCTGAGTGGTTGAGTGAGTTGCTATAAGCGGTTGCTGGGGTGTTCTGCGTGGTTGTGAGTGTGTTGCTATAAGCGGTTGCTGGGGTGTTCTGAGTGGTTGTGAGTGTGTTGCTATAAGCGGTTGCTGGGGTGTTCTGAGTGGTTGAGTGAGTTGCTATAAGCGGTTGCTGGGGTGTTCTGAGTGGTTGTGAGTTGCTATAAGCGGTTGCTGGGGTGTTCTGAGTGGTTGTGAGTTGCTATAAGCGGTTGCTGGGGTGTTCTGAGTGGTTGTGAGTGCGTTGCTATAAGCGGTTGCTGGGGTGTTCTGAGTGGTTGTGAGTGCGTTGCTATAAGCGGTTGCTGGGGTGTTCTGAGTGGTTGTGAGTGAGTTGCTGTAAGCGGTTCCTGGGGTGTTCTGAGTGGTTGTGAGTGCGTTGCTATAAGCGGTTGCTGGGGTGTTCTGAGTGGTTGTGAGTGCGTTGCTATAAGCGGTTGCTGGGGTGTTCTGAGTGGTTGTGAGTGCGTTGCTATAAGCGGTTGCTGGGGTGTTCTGAGTGGTTGTGAGTGCATTGCTATAAGCGGTTGCTGGGGTGTTCTGAGTGGTTGTGAGTGCGTTGCTGTAAGCGGTTCCTGGGGTGTTCTGAGTGGTTGTGAGTGCGTTGCTATAAGCGGTTGCTGGGGTGTTCTGAGTGGTTGTGAGTTGCTATAAGCGGTTGCTGGGGTGTTCTGAGTGGTTGTGAGTGCGTTGCTATAAGCAGTTGCTGGGGTGTTCTGAGTGGTTGTGATTATGTTGCTGTAAGCGGTTGCTGGGGTGTTCTGAGTGGTTCTGAGTGTGTTGCTGTAAGCGGTTGCTGGGGTGTTCTGAGTGGTTGTGAGTTGCTATAAGCGGTTGCTGGGGTGTTCCGAGTGGTTGTGAGTTGCTATAAGCGGTTGCTGGGGTGTTCTGAGTGGTTGTGAGCGCGTTGCTATAAGCGGTTGCTGGGGTGTTCTGAGTGGTTGTGAGTGTGTTGCTGTAAGCGGTTCCTGGGGTGTTCTGAGTGGTTGTGAGTATGTTGCTATAAGCGGTTCCTGGGGTGTTCTGAGTGGTTGTGAGTGTTGCTATAAGCGGTTGCTGGGGTGTTCTGAGTGGTTGTGAGTGTTGCTATAAGCGGTTGCTGGGGTGTTCTGTGTGGTTGTTGGTGTGTTGCAATGTTGTTGCTATGCAGTTTCGTTTCAGTGTGGTTGTGAGTAGAGCCGCACGATTAATTGTTAAAAAAAAAAGTGATCTTGATTCAAACAACCACACAATCTCATTCCTAAATGACGTTTCGCCTGTGTCTATTACACATTAAGATTTGCGTTTGCGCTGATCCAGAGAAAGCAGTTATCATGTTGTAGGCCTATAGGTATGAAACAGAATTAACAATACTGTGATGTTTAAGCTGTGTTCCAGATATTCATATTATCACAGAAGTACTGGGATAAAAGTTTATAATTCGTATAAAAACCCTGATGTCTATGGTAGTCTATGGTACCTGATGTCTATTTGATATAAAAATCAAAATGGAACAAATCACCATTTGAAAGTAAATTGGTGCTTCAAATAACAATTATTTCTTTTACATATTTACGCCACAGAGGGTGACAAGTGTCTTTTAAAAAATATATTTTTGTCTTTGAATCATTCTTTTTTTAAAGATTTGTTCAAAAACCCTGATTCATCCAGTAATGAAACAAGTGAAGTATTTATGAGTGAGTCATTGAATCATTCATTCAAACAAAGTTTTTTTTTTAAAATAATTCAGATTAATTAAACATTTCAAATAGACTGCAGCAATTAATGTTTTGTCAGAACCTCTAGTAAATTGTTATTTTGTTTGGTTGTTTGTTTAGAATCGTGATCTCGGTTTTAAACAAAAAAAATTGTGATTCTCAATTTATCCAGAATCATGCAGCTCTAGTTGTCAGTGTTGCTGTTGCTATGCAGTTTCTGTGGTGTTTTATGTGGTTGTGAGTGTGTTGCTTTGTAGTTGCTGGCAACAAATACTTAAACAATAAACAAGTTTTTGCTGTAGCATTTTTGTGTCAAGTAATAATGCAAGAATGTGGACGTGGACACTGAGTATTTGAGGTGTAGGAGTGTGTGTGAGTGTCTGAAAAATGGTTGCATAATGTCTGTTGTGCAGCACACATACAAATAGAGTGTGCAAAACAAAGCCTGAACTGTTAGAGGCCTCATGAACTAAACAACAGTCGCTTATTGAGCAATGCTCACTGCTGGTCTAGACAGGATGATCACAAAAGTTCACAAAAAAAGTTCAAATTACCGCTATATAATCAGATTAAAAAAAAAACATCACATACGCCAAAAAAATCTGATTTCTGTTGCCTGTCAGAATAAAGCCATAAAGACTGCTGTACTTTGATAAATAAGACCGTATTTTCATTAACAGTGTTTATTACAGTGGTTAAATAAGAAGAACACAAGCACAACAAAACAACTACAAACTACACAAAGAAACCCAATATCAAGTGTAGTAGATGAAAGAAAAGAATAAAGTGATTTCTCGTACCTGGTCTGTGTTCGGTACCCGACAGCAACTTCCAGCGTCATGGTGTTTCCAGCATCTCTCCCTCTGAGAGACAAGCTCTCAACACAGACCCTGCGGAGACTCAATCCCTCTTTCATCCCTTAAACACTGAATCCTCTGTTTCCTTTCCCCGCTTCACTCTCAGCTCACACACTCTCTTTCTCTTCTGATGTCTGTAAAGTGACATTTAGCTTCATCTCTGCTGGTATAGGACTGGAAAATCACAAATCAAATCTAATATATCAGATTGTTCTCCTGGACAGCAATGAGATTTACATGGAAACAGCAAATGGAGACTTTTTCTAAGTCTGCTGCTTTTTTTCTAAGATTTTTGGTTTGTTGCTGGGAGACATTTGTCTCTATTTCAGAAGAGATCTAAAAAAATCTCTCAGACTAAGTGAATATGATATCTCTATATGTTATGAAATGTATGTCATAAAACATGATTTTATTGATCTGGTAAGTCATAGTGAAAAGCTAGCATTATTTAAAGCACAGATTTTAGGTCAATTTTTTTGTGAATATAATATGGAAGTGTGTATTTCTGAAATGTTATTTGTCTATCTGTTTATCATTTAAATAAACTTCTAGCTTTTCTGCAGTCCTGTTGTGTTATTCTATAGTGTAAATATAAATGTACAAGCTTCATGTAGTCTCTCATTAAATTATTCCATAACAGTATTCTGCAAATGGAAAACTACATTCAGTAACTGCTTGCATAACTATAAAAAAGATGACTGGGAGGCTCATATGTGAATCTGGGCTCAACCCAATCTGCAAATAAATACTCAAGACACTTCTAGTCACGACCATCTGTGAGAGGAACATCTGACCTGAGCTGATCTTCTCTCTGATAACACCTGCTGAACATCGTGAGTATTGTAGCTTGAACCTTTTGTGTCTTTGTCTCTTTTGTGATTGAACACTTTTTGAGTAGTAATAAACTGTTGTAATTTAATGTCAAAAACGAAGAAGCAGTGAAGAATTTGTCTGTTAAATGAAGTAATGGATTTTCTTTTGAACTTTTTTCCTCTAGACCTGCAGCAAGATGTTGCTTTTATTATTCTGTCTGCTTTCTCTGACCGCAGCGGCTGCTGAAGGTAATGCATTTCACATTATTAAGTTTCACGGATTTGTATGCGCAGGATTTTGTGTGTCTAGTAAAAATGTATTTCGTGTTTTGTCTTGCAGTGGGTCTTAGTGGGAAAGTGCTTCTGTTTCCAACCCAGACTGATACAAGCTTTGTTAAAGTCACTCCTGAGAAGCCCCTGAGTCTCTCAGCGTTTACTCTCTGCATGCGTGTGGCGTCGGAGCTCCAGGCCGGGCGGGAGATCATTCTCTTCGCCTACCGAACACCCGACTACGACGAGCTCAACGTGTGGAGGGAGAAAGATGGCCGCTTTTCCTTCTACCTCAGCGGCAATGGAGCGTTTTTCAACCTGCCTCCTCTCTCCACGTTCCAGACTCACCTGTGTGTCACCTGGGACTCTGCGACCGGTCTTGCTGCTGTTTGGGTGGATGGACGACGCAGTGTGTTCCAGATCTACAGGAAAGGTCACTCGGTTCGTCCTGGCGGCACCGTCCTGCTCGGCCAGGACCCTGATAAACATGTGGGTGACTTTGATGCAAAGCAGAGCTTTGTAGGTGAAATTACAGATGTGTGCATGTGGGATCATGTTCTCTCTGGCAGTCAGATTAAGGCTTTGCATTTAAACCAGGAATGGTATGTGACGAAGGGAAGCGTGATTGACTGGAACACCATCAAATATGAGACCAGTGGAAATGTGCTAGTGGTTGAAAATAACACCTGATCTGATTCTGATCTGATTCCTCCACACAGTTGTCAGTCTTTATGATCTGTTCTAATGAGTTTCAAAGCTTTAAGGGTTAACAAATAAATGTTCTTAGCATTACAACTGCAGTGTCTGTGCATCATTTGGAAGAAAGAGCTAAATGGTGAAAAAGGGGTTTTAGTGGTCTATATATTAAATTTGCATTTTACAGTACAAGTCCAAAGTTTGGACGCTATTGTTTTTGTAAGAAGTCTCTTATGCTCATCGAGGCTGCATTTATTTGATCAAAAATATTCATTATTATGAAATATTATTGCAACTCAAAATTTACTTTCGAATATATTTGTAAGTAAATTAAGATAATACTATTATTTTAAATTGTAATTTTTTTTCTGTGATCAAAGCTGAATTTTCAGCATCATTACTCCAATCTTCAGTGTCACATGATCCTTCAGAAATCATTCTAACAGAAGAAAATTAATAAATCGAGAATTTTTTATATATATAATTCAGACTTATTTTTCGTAATAATGACTTGGTTTCCCAGTAATAATGACTGAACTGTATGTGCCGAAGGGAAGCGTTTGACTGGAACACCATCAAATAAGACCAGAGGAAATGTGCTCATGCAAGATAACTGAGTAACAGCATATTCACACTGTACAAAGCTTTTAATGTTAAACAATATTTTGTTAAACAACAATATAAATGTTAAAAAATATTTTTTTTCTAAGATTTATGAGTGCAACGCATGTGCATAATTTGGGAAAAAAGTAGGGCCTAATTGGTGAATTTTTACTGAAGTAGGATCTCTGAAGGATTCAGTTATGTTGATAATTTGATTCATATTTTGTCCTGGAAAAAAAGAAAGACTATGAAGAAAACATGGTCATTTGATTATCGTTTTGCTCTCCAGATAGGCTATTATAAGTAGGTTACACTACAACTTGTTCAGAACAAAAGCACAGACCTAACAAAGGAACATATTTACCAATGAAGCTCTTTTAAATGGCTGATATCACAGATTGCTGGCATTTTTGGCTCTAAATTACTTAATTTCAGTCTATTGACTGTTTTCTTGCAAAAAGGTACCATTCATATTATTTTATTTTTTTGGTAATGTGTTTATGACAACATGATATATTCATTCATCTCTCATAAAAACCTGTACTGGATTATCTTGTGTATGTCCTTTACTCGACTCTCCAACCTCAGAAAACCTTCTCTTACTGATGTCGCTGTATATGATTGTTCAGATCATTCATAAGGGAAATTCTTCTGATCCACTGCTGCTGTCTGGTGTTCACATGCAGGCGGTGCATCGTGAGAAACACCAGCTCATGGCTTGAGTCATGGAAGTTCCAACATCTCATTATTAAACCACAAACCTATACAAACAAAACTATATGAAAACAATCAAATCAATTCCAAGAACCTTCGCAGAAATATTCTGATAGTTGAACACAATTTCATGAAATCATGGCATTGACAGCTCTTGGAATATTGAAAAGGAAAAAAATAATATCATGCATTTTGCTTTCTCAAATTACATTAAAGAGAGTATTGTACTTTGAAAAGGTTTTGTATTGTCTTTAGATACTTTTATAAATTCAACTCTGTCTGCATGTTTGGGAATTGAGTGCATCTGTTAATGTGATTGATGGAGAGAAAGTACATTTGAAAACATCTTTGTGTCTGGTTTGGGTCTCATGATTGTGACTCTTCACACAGCATCTTTTGTTGGTGTGTGTGAGGTGATGTCATCACGGTGCAAGGAGGGAAGCGGCTCAGCCGGGATTCTTCACTCAACACACACTTCTGCTACACAGTAAGTATTCTGGACGCTTTACATTTGTTTGTCATTATTTCATTTATATATCATTGAGAAACAATTCAAACTTGATGCTTTTTATGCTTTGTGATCAGAAATGTTGGCAACACTGTATTTATTTTTATAATGCATCATATGGGCTTTAATGCATTAATTATGCCTTGATTTGCACCTTATAATGCACTGTATGATGTCATTAATAATTGTAACCACAGTTATTATACATTATAATACAAGAAATCTGCAAATATTTTAATGCATTTTAACATTTAACAATTATATATGGAAAGATATAGTGCATTATAATGTACATTATGAATACATTTATAATGCATTATACATTAATGCTTTAAGTGTTACTGAAATATTAAAATAAAAATACAGTTGATATTAATAATAATGCATCTTATTGCCAGGATAAAGAAATTTAATTTTTCACCACAATTATAAAAAAATTATACTGATTTATTTTTTACATTGTGACAATTTCAGGACAATTAAACCTTTACTTTGATGCAAAAAAAATCCCTCAACTTTTTTTACTTAAACAAGTATAAATTATATATGATAAATAATAAACATTTCACCTTAAAATAAGGAGAGTTTTTTGGGAGTAATGTGTTTGTCACAACAATGTCGCAATACAAAAAAAAAGTATGGACTTGTCTTTTTATTTAATTTTGGGTAACACTTTACAAAAAGGTTTCATTAGTTTACATTAGTTAACAACATGGACTAAGAATGAACAATACTTCTACAGCATTTATTAATCTTAGTTCATTTTAATTTCAACATCTATTTATACATTATTAAAATCAAAAGTTATATTTGTTAACACATTAGTTAATCCACTCTGAACTGATGTCAATAAACAATACAACAAACAACTGTTGTATTTTTATTAACTAATGTTAACAAAGATTAATACTGTAATGAATATATTGCTAATTGTTAGTTAAGACATTAACTCATGTCAACAAATGGAACCTTATTGTAAAGGGTTACCTAATTTCGGGATGTAATATGTAATTTCTTGACGCTTTACTGTTATAATTTACAAGAATATAGAATTAAAGCACTTATAGGCTTATGTCAAACTCTATAAGACAATAATTTGAATATGTGTATTTCTTTTACGATTGCTCAGACCTGCAGCACGATGTTGGCGCCAGTGGTGTTATTTTCCTGTCTGCTGTGTCTGACTCGAGCTGCTACTGAAGGTATGTTACAATAACAGGCGTTTGTGCTTGATTTGTGTGTGTGTTTGTTTCAGTTGTGTGTTTTTGTCTCGCAGTGGGTCTCGGTGGTAAAGTGCTTCTGTTCCCGTACGAGACAGATTTCAGCTTTGTTGAACTCACACCTAAAAAGCCTCTCGGCCTGTCAGCGTTTACTCTCTGCATGCGTGTGGCGACGGAGCTCCAGGGCGAGCGGCAGGTCATTCTCTTCGCCTACCGAACACCCGACTACGACGAGCTCAACGTGTGGAGGGAGAAAGATGGCCGCTTTTCCTTCTATCTCAGAGGTGACGGAGCGTTTTTCCACCTGCCTCCTCTCTCCAGCTTCAGGACGCACCTGTGCCTCACCTGGTCCTCTCACACCGGGCTCACGGCCTTCTGGGTGGATGGACGGCGCAGTGCGTTCCAGCTGTATAAACCGGGTCACAGCATCCGTGCGCAGGGCACTGCTATACTGGGCCAGGACGCAGATAAACACCTGGGGGACTTCGAGACGGTGCAGAGTTTCGCCGGCGAGCTCACGGACCTGAACATGTGGGACTATGTCCTCACCGGAAACCAGATTAAAGCGCTGTATTTCAACCAGGCGCAGCGCGTGCCGAAGCCTACCGTGTTCGAGTGGAGCACCATCGAGTATGAGATTAAGGGAAACGTGCTAGTCGTGCAAGATGATTGATTATTGAAGTTTTCTACATGCTGATATTACAAAATAGTTTGTCGACTTGTTTAATTTGATCATTTAGTTCGGAATGATGATGAGTGAATCGATGGCTGATAATGTTATTTAAATGTGAAATAATAGATTGATAAGTCATAACTCACAAATACATAAGCCTATTAAGTCAAGAAGATCATTAAGCGTACAGTAGGGGAGACCGGGTGTGGTTGTAACACTTTTTCAGCATCCTTAACTCACTGAATTTTTGAGCTAGACTGCTCAAACTTTTATACAAAGTACCCACATTTGTTCACTACAAAAGGCACTAATTCAAACATCTATAAGAATATCACGACACTTATGATTTGATGTCAAGTACGTTTGAAAGACAAAAGAAGCCAAAACAGAGGCAATACCATGCAATATGCCTAAAAAACAGGTTTATTTAAACAATTTAAAAGAACAATACAAACCAATGTCACTCTTTCTGTGACTGACCACAGCTCAAATCCAGTTTGACTCCTGAGTTTATGCATGTGATTGTAAATAAGATGACTAGAACAAACTTCCTAACCATATTTATGCTTAATGAAAACTCAAGTGCACCCGTAAAGAACATGTAGGTCTAACAAAAAGAATGTAGTGTGTGTGTGTGTGTGTGTGTGTGTGTGTGTGTGTGTGTGTGTGTGTGTGTGTGTGTGTGTGTGTGTGTGTGTGTGTGTGTGTGTGTGTGTGTGTGTGTGTGTGTGTGTGTGTGTGTGTGTGTGTGTGTCTGTCTGTGAGTTTGTGTGTCAAGGAATATTCTGCATATATAACACTTCATATTGGACCTGGGAGAAGCGGGTATAATGAAATGATCATAGGACTCCTAGCTTATCTCTGATTGGTGGAATTGGTGGTGTTATAACCATATCTGGTCTCCCCTACTGTTTAGGCCTACTTATAATTAATACGGATGATGTAATATCACAGTAACAGTTTGCATTTCTTACCTACTCAAATAACTGACACCCTTATCAGTAACTAAAGCATCAGCTAAGAACTTTAATTAAACGTAGATCATGGAAGAGTTTGTTTGTATTTAAAAATGATGTAATAAATTATAGGCCTATATCTATCTCTGTGGGTTACTGCACTACCTCCATGTGACCACAAGAGAGCAGCACAAGTTGAATCATAATAGGGAAATACACGACTGATTTAAATATTAAATACAAAAATGAGAAAAACAATATATTAATGCACTGTCCCTTTCCAACGCCTTCGTTCATACAGAACGCGTTTTCGCTTTGAAATGGGGAATGGACAAAATCCACAGTCTCGAGACTCGAGTGCAACGGTCAAACACGTCCGTCTAGCGCTTGTAAACGTAGAAAAATAATGGAAAACGTGTTCTGTGTCAACATAAAATTAATATTGCCTGGCAAGTAGAATAGCTTACAATTCTTCTGCCGTCGCTGATGAGACTGTGATGCTGGAGGTCTGAGGGTGTTTCTGGAGCAGCTCCTCCACACAGACTGTGATGTAGGTCCGTGTTCGCGGAGGGAGCTTCACATCACAACACTGAAGAATGAAAGAGTGCGTCCTCATGTCGTTTACACCTGTGTGATTGTCAAAAGAAGAAATACTGCAGACAGAGGGCTAACAAAAACTGATATGAAGCCATATGTGAAACCCAGCAAACCAGTTTTGTATTTGTAATGTAATGTGTTTCAGAAAGGGCTCAGACAGTCTTGAAATGATCTAATGAGTCCTTCAAAAATACATAAATAAAATAAATGATTCAAACGAATGCATATATACCCAGGTTTGGAACGACATGTTGTCGAGAAATTACTTAATTTTAAGCCTAGGCTAACTATTCCTTTAAAGCATGGCTTTCCCAAGCCATTTTTTTTTTGTGAGTGGATGAAAAGCTAATAATTAATTCAATCATAAAAATATTAGCATATATTAATATCGCACTTTATGCAATTCAGATTGTTTCAATGCAGCAGTAAACAGGAAAATAACTGTTGCAAAATGAATTAGTTATGAAACTACTTCAGAAGGCAGTGTCATTATTCAGATCAGTTCAAAAAGTGTCAATGTTGCAAACCTCATCAGTTATGAAACGACAGCAAAGGCAGTTTTACAGAAGATAATAGTCTCGAAACAATCTATCAGGATGTCCTGTGACCATTACCAACATCACAGAACCTGAACATGAAAATGTAATGATAAATCATTGAAATGTTAACTCAAACTAATATTTGTGTCTGACAAACAAGTTTGGGAATTCCTATTTAAAGTATAAAAGGTTAAAAATTGCTAAATTGTTTATAAAATATGACTGAAAGCCAGTCAATGTTCTGTTTTTCATTATTTCAATTTAAATACGTTTTTTGTAGCACACCATATAATGGCAAAATTCACTCATTTGTTACCATTAGATATCTATATATGTATAAATATGTTTTTTTTATGCATTCTTTGGTAAACGTGTGTGTTGAGGAAGAGACGGTCGGGCAGACAGGCAGTGGGAGTGGGGGTTATTCAGGGCATGTGTCTGCGTGTATGTGCTGGTTAAAAGTTTTCCACATGACGGACGAGAGGCGGCGCAGGGCAGGCCGCTGGGGCAGACAGCAGGAGTGTGTGTGTGTGTGAGACAGAAGGACAACATTCTGGACCCCTTCAAGCAACTCCAAATAGATTTCAAGGCAAAAAATATTTGCATAAGTAAGACAGGGCTAAAAGCCACGGTGGAGCGCGCCTCGTGTTCATTGAACAGATGGAGATCTCTCTGGGCTCTCCTGCAGAAATTACTACTATTAGAACATGTGTGTGTGTGTGTGTGTGTGTGTGTGTGAGTGAGAGGGAGCATGTGTGTGTGAGAGAGAGAGCATATGTATATGAGTGAGAGAGAGAAAGATAGCATGTATGTGTTTGCGAGAGAGAGTGTGTGTGTGTGTGTGTGTGAGAGAGAGAGAGAGAGAGAGAGAAAGAGAGCATGTGTGTGTGAGAGAGAGAGCATATGTGTATGAGTGAGAGAGAGAAAGATAGCATGTATGTGTTTGCGAGAGAGAGTGTGTGTGTGTGTGTGTGAGAGAGAGAGAGAGAGAGAGAGAGAGAGAGAGAGAGAGAGAGAGAGAGAGAGAGAGAGAGAGAGAGAGAGAGAGAGAGAGAGAGCATGTGTGTGTGTGTGACAGAGAGATAAAGAGAGAGAGAAAGCGTGTGGTGTGTGTCCTGAAAAACCCCACCACACAAGAGCCGGTCTGTTTGACAAAAATTATGTCATTAGTTAACATTAGTTATACCTAAGATAAACTACAATGAAAAATATGTTTTCCACATGCGTGTCAATGTTAGTTTATAAAAAATACATTTGTTCATTTTAGCTCATTAAATAATGTTAAAATTAACTAATGTTAAAAGAATAAATGTTAAATCAAATGAACACTACACAAGAGTAATAAATACTGTAAAATTGTTAATTGTTAGTTCATGTTATAATATGTTTTAGTAACAATAAATGCATGACAGTTTACAACTTTCTTTATGAACACGACCATTCAAAAGTTTGGGGTCCATAAGATTTTTAATGTTTTTGAACCGCTTCTGCTCACCAATGCAGCATTTATTTGACCAAATATACAGTAAAAACATTAATATTGTGAAATATTATTGCAACTGCAATTTTAACATATTTTAAAATGTAAGTTATTTCTGTGATCAAAGCTGAATTTTCAGCATAATAACTCCAATCTTCAGTGTCACATGATCCTTCAGAAATCATCCATTAGATTGTTTGCATAAAGGAATAATTTGCTCATAAATCATCATTTACTCACTCTCATGTTGTTCCAAACCACTTTGACCGTCTTTCTACTGAGGAACACTAAAGATGTTAGACTGTTCAAGCTCTTCTTTCACATAAAACACACACATATAGTGATCAGGGAGGATAAAAAAGGCCAAAACCGCTTCATAAAAGTAGTTCATTTGACTTATGCAGCATAACTCTTAGATCTCATCTGCGCGTGCTCATATTCAGACCTCCTGAGAAGCAAACGATCACTAAACAAGCAAGAACCATCAGTTTGACATCAAGAAAATCCAAACTGGGTTTGAAGGCGCCAGGTTCAAATGTGCATTTCGTTGACAGTTAATAATGACAGAATTCTGTTTTTACACAATTTTTGGACTTAATTTTTCCTTAACAGATTAGAGGACAAGAAATAAGCAACGGAGTGTCGAACATGATCAGGGAATGACACGAGCCAGATTCAAACGTGTGTCGTCTGCATGATCACCATGGCTTGACATGTCAGAGCACCAGTGTTCGTGTCAGAGGAACTTCACAGGATCAGTGTTTGACGCAGTTCTGCACTGAATACACATGCTTTAATTGACGGAGGAACCAAGTGTCTAAAAAAAGACGTTTCTCTGTGTCTCTCTGTCTGTCTCTCTCTCTCTGCAGAACGATGTTGCTTCCCTCTGGGCAAAATGAAAAATTCACCACTGGGCCCCATTAGAGTCAAACTGGATCAGGACAAAAGGAGCAGCACTAACACACACACACACACACACACACACAGAGAGAGAGAGAGAGAGAGAGAGAACACACACACTTAGCAACGCAAATGCAGCATTTAAAACTGAACAATCACAGTCTGAGCGCCGCAAGTCACTCTCTTCCTATTCCTCCTCACACACTCAGTGTCATGTGTGATCTTTCAGAGGCACGTGAACACACACACATGACCAGTGTTCACTGGACACAATATGATGACCAGCATCCTTCAAAACTATTGGAAAAGTAGATAGCTAACAAAACGTAGTTTTGTTACATTTAATTCATTTAATAACTACAAGATAGGAAGCAACAATATAATTGAAAAGTTTTAATTATGAAATTATATCATTTATTTTTGTAATTACGGCCAAAGTATTAAACTTAAACAGACACATTTGCACTAAATACAACTAAAAATATATATATATGTATATTTTTACTGATGCTGATGGAAAACTGTTCTGACAATATAATAATATTCAAAAACGTGTCGATTTTACAAGATATCGGCTAAAAAATTAAATACAATTAAATACAAAATAGAATAAAATAAAAATGTTAATTTACTAAAAAGAAAACATACAAAAAGAAAACAACAAAATAAAATAGAATATATATATGTCTATATATATATATAATGGAATATACTGAAAACAAAACAACAGTCAAATAGAATATATATATATATAAATAAAATATACTAAAAACAAAACAACAAAATAAAATTGAAAATATAATAAAATAAAATAATGAATAAAAAAACGAAATGAGATATAATTTAAAAGAATTATAATAAATCAATAAAATATATAAAAAATAAGACAAAACAACAAAATAAAATTGTTAATATATAATTAAATAAAAATATAATAAATCAATGAAATATACCAAAAATAAAACAAAACAATAAAATAAAATAGAACATTTGTGATTAAATACAAATAATACATAAATTAACTATACTAAATCTAAAGTAAAACCAAACATAGTAGAAAAAAATATAATTAAAATAATAAAATAAAACAAAACAGTGACATGAACGAGTGCATTAGCCCAGCACAGAAGACGGAGGGCAGCAGCCGCGTGCCTTTGAGCGCTGGATTCCCCTGCTCTCGCCCCTGGATGATTTCAGAGGTGTCGTCACTCACCCTTATGAACATATGCAAGCTGCCAGTGAACGAGAGAGAGAGAGAGAGAGAGAGAGAGAGGGGGAGACTGGGGGCCTTTCAGAGAGAGAGAGAGAGAGAGAGAGAGACGGGCAGAGCGAGAATGAGATGATTAAAAATCACATGTAGAGAGATTATTCACAGTGGGAATGTTATGGCTTAATATGCCTCATGGCTACGAGACGGGCACAAACACACGCACGCACATGCAAATATAAAGACGACCCGTATGAATACAGACACACAAACATGATTAAGTGCTAAAGAAAATGCAGAATATGAACACAAATATAAGACAAATTCTGCTCTGAGAGGTCAAAGGTCAAAAGTCTGATCATCAAAATAACAGGCCATCATATTAATGGTCATAATGAGAGTATCTGTAATGAATAATTCATTGATTAAAACGGCTGTCAAGGACTTTTGGCCCAGGACTATTAGCACAAATTACCACTTATGTATACAGTAGAAGTACATCCACATTTACACATCAATACTGTCAATAAATCTGGTAACATGATAATCACGAACCCATTTAATTTGTAAACACATGAGAAAAGTTATCTCACTGACAACCTGCTATATACTGACACTGATTTGAAAAGAATAAAATCAATATTTCACTACATATTTAAAATATATTAAGTTATTTAATGTGTAAAATCACAACAATACAATAAAACATATTCCAGCTAAAATCTGCCTTGAATATAGTTGCTTGAATACATGCATATACATTGAATATATTTGTTGTGTTCACCGGCTGCCTAAAAGATGTTTAAATATTAAACATTAATAATAAATTATTTTTTAACAAATTTAAAAACCAACATACAAAACCACTGCTCAAGAAAACACATATTCATAACTTTTTCTGATAAGTATATTACATACATTCAGATGATATGATTTGTGCTGAATTATTTCTGCTCTTTTCTCGGCTGTATATGCACCGCATCTGCCAACAGCATATGTAATAATATTTATAATATGGTAATTCAACATTATTGAGAGGTGTGGCACTATGACATAAAAAATCTTTCATTTCAACTTCTGTAGTCATTTAGAAGCCAGCATCACTAAGAGTTCCTCAGCTAAAGTCACAATGAACACACGCACACACACACACACACACACGCGCACACACACGCGCACACACACGCGCACACACACGCGCACACACACACACACACACACACACACACACACACACACACACACACACACACAGAGACAGTACTTGGTGCCAGTAGGCAGGGACTTGCCTGAAAGATTGAAAGCAATTAAAACTATCATCTGCAATGGCTTTAGGCTGGCCTGTGGCTGCAAGCAAGAGCTGCCAAACTCCATCAGACTCTCAGAGAGAGAGACAGAGAGAGACAATAGCGCTGGAGAGAGAGAGAGAGAGAGAGAGAGAGAGAGAGAGAGAGAGAGAGAGAGAGAGAGAGAAAGAGACAATAGCGCTGGAGAGAGAGAGAGAGAGAGAGAGAGAGAGAGAGAAAGAGACAATAGCGCTGGAGAGAGAGAGAGAGAGAGAGAGAGAGAGAGAGAGAGAGAGAGAGAGAGACAATAGCGCTGGAGAGAGAGAGAGAGACAGACAGACAGACAGAGAGAGAGAGAGAGAGAGAGAGAGAGAGAGACACTAGCGCTGGAGAGAGAGAGAGAGAGAGAGAGAGAGAGAGAGAGAGAGAGAGAGAGAGAGAGAGAGAAAGAGACAATAGCGCTGGAGAGAGAGAGAGAGAGAGAGAGACAATAGTGCTGGAGAGAGAGAGAGAGACAGACAGACAGACAGACAGAGAGAGAGAGAGAGAGAGAGAGAGAGAGAGAGAGAGAGAGAGAGAGAGAGAGAGAGAGAGAGAGACAATAGCGCTGGAGAGAGAGAGACAGAGAGAGAGAGACAATAGCGCTGGAGAGAGAGACAGAGAGAGACAGAGAGAGAGAGAGAGAGAGAGAGACTGAGGGAGAGAGAGAGAATAGCGCTGGAGAGAGAATAGCGCTGGAGAGAGAGACAGAGAGAGACAGAGAGAGAGAGAGAGAGAGACAGAGAGAGAGAGAGAGATGGAGGAGATTTCCATCTTAACACTAGATGGCCACCGACACTAGACAGAGATGCTGTATGTTTAAGACTGACATAAACTACATTTATATTTACATCAGAGTCATTGTCTATTGTCTATAGCATTAACAGATCCAGCAGCCAATCATTAACCAGCTATTAATCTGAATTACTGACGCCTGGAGTGGGAGTTCACAGGCTACAGCCCTTCTGTCTCTGCAGCTTCACTAACACTTCTCCCTGTCGTTCACCGCCAGCTTTCAGACACTCATTTCTGCTCGCATGTTTTCTTCATTATGACCCCTGAAGTCCAGAGCTGGACAGAGTACACAACTTCCTTACTTGAGTGAAGGTACAGATACTGGACAAATATTACTCCGTTACGAGTAAAAGTTGTAAAGACTGATATTTACTTAAATAAAAGTGCAGAAGTACTCGTTTTTAAAAGCACTTAAGTATCAGAAGTAAAAAGTAAATGTCAATGCAGTGTTGTATTATTGTTGTATGTAATACTTACAGTACCTATGCCTCTGCATCTATGCCTACCCTCATTTCAATATCACATTTACTTCTAGAACACAGTTCCAGTAGTGGGATTGAGTGTGAGATTGAATAAGTGCACTCAATAACATCCACAATGGTTTCACACACACTGTTCCCTCAAATAGTGCCCTATTTAAAGTGTTTTGGCTTTTAGTATGAATATGTATATGCCTAACTGTTATCTATAAGCTAGTGTGCAAGAAACAAATGACAAAATTCACATTTAGAAGACCAAACCCAACGTTGAAAATGAAAATCAGTTTGAGGGTTCTGACGTCAATCCGACTTTCATTTCCAACCAAAATTTCATTTCCTCCCCTGACTGACGTTACGTTCTACTCAAGGACCTTGACAGAAATGCAGTGGAGTAAAAATACGATATTTGCCTTTCGAATGTTGTGAAGGTAAAGTAAAAGGTTTCCAGAAAAAATAATACTCAAGTAAAGTACAGATACTCAAAAAGTGTACTTAAGTACAGTACTCAAGTTAATGTATTTGTTACTGTCCACCTCTGCTGAAATTCTCCCTATGACACTTTAACTAATACAAAGCTAAATAGAATCTTATTCTAATTCAAATGACTAATTCTAAATCAATTCTACAAACTCAAGCTTCCACTAACTGTAATTCTAACTGTACTTAACGCATTTACTGTTAGTTATTTTTGATGAAATAAGTTTCTGAGTTTTTCAGTAAATGTCCTCAACAGAGGTGAGAATGTGTTTATCCTCCTTAACCTGCTGGTTTTAAACCACAACTCTAACTCTCATTCTAGTTCTAAATTAAGACTTTTAAACACTGATTTTTCCAATATTATTGAAGCACATTTTTACAAGAAATACTATTTCAGTCTATTTTAGAGTCTCTTGCCATTTCTTTGTAATTAATTGTGAAATTAACTAGAAATGTCTGAGTGATTTTAGCAGTGCACCAGTTATAGTATAATTATATGATTGTAATCTGATGATGGTTTCTGATAATGTAATCATTTAAATGTTTTTCTACTAATAAAAAATAAATAAAATAAGATAAATAATAAAAAATAAAATAATAATGATGAACCTGCTGCTATTTTACACCTGTGTGTGGGAGGGTGTGTGTTGTATGGGTGGGAGGGGAGTAAGGGATAGGGGGTGTTTATTTGTTTGTTATATTTATCTATTAGTGCATATTTTATTACTATACTTTTTCTTCTTAAAGCACTGATCTGGAGTACCACTTGAAATTTCGTTGTGTTAATACACTACATTTATGCAAAGACAAATAAAGCTTGAACTTGAACTTAATAAAATAAAAAATAATAAAAATAATATTAAATCAAATAATAAATAAAATACAATAAATAAATAAATGAAACTATTAAAAAATGAAAGTTCAGGATGATTGAGCATGGAGCCTAACACTGGGCAAGTGCTGAATTCACTGTATTCTGATTAGAATTGAGATTCCTCTTCTGGTTCTAACTCTAATTCTACTTTTAATTCTAATTCTAACAGTCTCTTCATCTTCCTCTCCTTCTTGTTCTTTTATTCTGTCCTCCCAGCTGTCACAGTAACTCAGTGTCTACATTATCTCTGCTGATTCCTCCCTGTCTCTCTCTCTCCTTTCCTCTTAGTGACAGTTCGAGTTGTTCAGAGTGACAGGTTGATATCAGAGTCCTAATCGCTGTCCGTGCCACCAGTCCAGGACCAGTCGACCAGAGCCCGCGGGTGCCAGAACCCATCACTGTACCACACACACACACACACACACACTCGTCTCAGTCATCAGGAGGCCCCTGCGGTGCTGAGCCACATCACTGTCCATGTATCCTGCAGCGACCGGGGCCGAGACAGGAACACAAGCCCGCGCACTAGGTACACACACACGGGAACACACACATACGAGTGTCATAAACCATCACACACAGACGAGTATATATTTCAGTGCAGTGCCAGTTTGGGACGGTCCCGTGGTGCCACACCACATCACTGTCTACATCTCCACTGGCATCCAGAGGTCAGACAGGACAATCCTGCGTCCACACACACACACACACACACTCTTCCGATAATGACAGTCTCTTTGGATCAACATAAAAGAGGAGATCTGGCTCTTAAAACAAAACCAAAAAGAGTTTTGCAGCCTGATGCCCGTTTGAGTAAGCCAGTTACGATCATGAATCTGTGCAAATATACAATACCTCTGTTTTGTTCATGTCACTCACCTCTGAGTCTCCTTTGACTATCTTTGTGTATTTTATAAGTCTTTTTTTATATTCTTTAATTTTACTCCCCGCCAGATTATGACCAGACAAGATATTGTGCATTCGATGACATTTCTTAAAGCGTTTAAATTTCCCTTATTTGGATTGCTAAATGTAATTGAATTTTAAACTGTACAATTATTGGAGTTCTCTCAAAGAATTTGCGATTAGATAGAAAAACCATGATCGTATAATTTAATCAATAATCATGACTGGCCTACATTTGAAAACCTTTTTATGTTCCACAAACAACTTTCTCTTCTGTGGATCTTCAGAAAACCATCTGCAGTGGGGAGAACAAGTATTTGATACACTGCCGATTTTGCAGGTTTTCCTACTTACAAAACATGTAGAGGTTTGTCATTTTGATCATAAGAACACTTCAACTGTGAGAGACGGAATCTAAAACAGAAACCCAGAAAATCACATTGTATGATTTTTAAATAATTCATTAATTGTTAATTTAAAGTATTTGATCACCTACCAATCAGTAAGAATTCGGGCTCTCACAGACCTGTTAGTTTTTCTTTAAGAAGCCCTCCTGTTCTCCACCCATTACCTGTATTAACTGCACCTGTTTGAACTCGTTACCTGTATAAAAGACACCTGTCCATACACTCAATCAAACAGACTCCAACCTCTCCACAATGGCCAAGACCAGAGAGCTGTGTAAGGACATCAGGGATAAAACTGTAGACCTGCAGAAGGCTGGGATGGGCTACAGTACAATAGGCAAGCAGCTTGGTGAGAAGACAACAACTGTTGGTGCAATTATTCGAAAATGGAAGAAGTTCAAGATGGCGGCCAATCTCCCTCGGTCTGGGGCACCATGCATCTCACCTCGTGGGGCATCAATGATCATGAGGAAGGTGAGGGATCAGCCTAGAGCTACACGGCAGGATATGGTCAATGACCTGTTGAGAGCTGGGACCATAGTCTCAAAGAAAACCATTAGTAACACACTACGCCGTCATGGATTAAAATCCTGCAGCGCACACATGGTCCCCCCGCTCAAGCCAGTGCATGTCCAGGCCCGTCTGAAGTTTGACAATGACCGATGATCCAGAGGAGGAATGGGAGAAGGTCATGTGGTCTGATGAGACAAAAATAGAGCTTTTTGGTCTAAACTCCACTCGCCGTGTTTGGAGGAAGAAGGATGAGTACAACCCAAGAAGCCAGCAGCCGTATCACCCTGTAGCCCACGACTGGATGCCCACTGAAGCTGAGCAGGGCTGAGCTGGTCAGTCCCTGGATGGGAGACCTCATGAGAAAACCAGGATGCTGCTGGAAGAGGTGTTCGTGAGGCCAGCAGGGGGCGCTCACCCTGGTGCCAGTGTAGTGATGGGGACACTATACCGTCAAAGAGCACCGTCCTTCAGATGAGACGTTAAACCGAGGTCCTGACTCTCTGTGGTCACAAAAAATCCCAGGATGTCCTACGAAAAAAAAGAGTAGGGGTGTAACCCACCGGGCCAAATTTGCCCCTTGGCCTCTGTCCATCATGGCCTCCTAATCATCCCCATATACTGATTGGCTTCATCACTGTCTCCTCTCCACCAGTAAGCCGGTGTGTGGTGGGCGTACTGGCGCACTATGGCTGCAGTCACATCATCAGGTGATGCTGCACATTGGTGGTGGTTGAGGAGATTCCCCCTCTTCCATGTAAAGCGCTTTGAGTGACGAGAAAAGCGCTATATAAATGTAATGAATTATTATTATTAAGAACACCATCCCAACCGTGAAGCATGGAGGTGGAAACATCATTCTTTGGGGATGCTTTTCTGCAAGGGACGACTG
Source organism: Meda fulgida (assembly GCA_030578275.1). Classification (NCBI taxonomy): domain Eukaryota; kingdom Metazoa; phylum Chordata; class Actinopteri; order Cypriniformes; family Leuciscidae; genus Meda; species Meda fulgida. Next base: position 3,374,583 of record CM060639.1, read on the forward strand.
CACCGTATTGAGGGGAGGATGGATGAGGCCATGTATCGCGAGATCTTGGCCAACAACCTCTTTCCCTCAGTAAGAGCAATGAAGATAGGTCGAGGCTGGGTATTCCAGCATGAGCCAGGGCAACTAAGGAGTGGCTCCATAAGAAGTATCTCCAGGTCCTGTAGTGGCCTAGCCAGTCTCCAGACCTGAACCCAATAGAAAATCTTTGGAGGGAGCTGGAAGTCCGTATTGCCCAGCGACAGCCCTGAAACCTGAAGGATCTGGAGAAGGTCTGTATGGAGGAGTGGGCCAAAATCCCTCCTGCAGTGTGTGCAAACCTGGTCAAGAACCACAGGAAACGTATGATCTCTGTAATTGCAAACAAAGGTTTCTTTACCAAATATTAAGTTCTGCTTTTCTGATGTATCAAACACTTATGTCATGCAATAAAATGCAAATTAATTACTTAAAAATGTGATTTTCTGGATTTTTGGATTCCGTCTCTCACAGTTGAAGTGTACCTATGATCAAAATTACAGACTTCTACATGCTAAATCGGCAGTGTATCAAATACTTGTTCTCCCCACTGTATATCTATATAGGTGAATCCATGTGTGGGGCAAATTTTATTCACAGTTAAAGTTATGAATTTGGCAGCACATAGAAAACATAATCAGCTCATGCAGTTCATGGAACCCCATGGCCTTGGTGTTGCGAGCAAAATGCTCGACTGTTTGAGCAACAGAAACACTCGTTTTTTAGCCCCAAATTAAAGGAAATTGTATTTTGCTTAAAGAAAATTATTTTCATGACAAATAAGCAAACTTCTTACACAAATATATTCCATTATATGTTATTTCAATGTATGCATCACAAATAATTGTAACAGTATTTTTACTGTAATTTATTAAAGAAATATGTAAAACATACAGGCATGCTACAGTAATTTGCACGTTCTTGTCATAAACATGCATACACTACTGCTCAAAGGTTTAAGGTCAATACGTTTTTTTTTTTTAAGAAATTAATACTTTTATTCAGTTAATTGATCATAAGTGACCATAGAGGCATTTATGTAACAAAAAAAAAAGATTTAAATAAAAAGCTGTTCTTTTGAACTTTCTATTAATCAAATAATCCTGAAAAAAATCAACAAAAGCATGAAGCGGCAGAACTGTTTTTAACATCGATAATAATAAGAAATGTTTTTTGAGCAGCAAATCATCATATTAGAATGATTTCTGAAGGATCATGTGACACTGAAGACTGATTAAAGCTGAATTTTCAACATCATTACTCCACAGGAATAAATTACAGTTTACGATATATTCACATAGAAAACAATCCTTTTAAATTGTAATATTATTTCACACTTTTACCATTTTTATTGTACTTTTGAGCATAAGATAATTATTTCAAATAATGAATATACAAGGAGCCCTGTATAAAAATGTCACTGCATTAGATCAAATATCAAAAGGTGATTTTTAGTGGCTAAAAGTCAGTTCTTTGAGTCTTTAAGTCAGATCTCCTGAAGTTCTCACAGGTGTAGAGAACAACATCCACAAACCAACACAACACTGACCGTCTTCATGTTCAGCACTACATACTGACTCAGCACGTCAAACTCTTTGAAATAAAACATTTTACCTGAACTACTGGTTCTGTTTTTCTTCAAAACAATTGGCCCTTGCTTTGATATCTAATGCAACGACATTCATACATTTTTAAGTGTGTCTTAAGTGTCCAAATACTTCAGGGGCGTCTGTATAGAGACAGAGACACATGCTGTCGGGCTGGTGAATTATTAAGGATTACTAATATGTCCGAAAATGTCTCTTTGCCCGTCCATTAACAACCTGTCTCATCCATTCCACCCTTCACCTGCTCCGTCTCTCACTCTCACACACACACACACACACACACACACACACACACGGGGTCAGAATCCACGTGCATATCTAAATGTGTGTGTTTTGAGTACGGAGGTTCAGATTCTTCTAGAGTTCCTGAGTTTCTCTCTGCTCTTCTTTCTGGTCTTTCAGCTCTATCTCTCATCCCCTCTCTCTCTGTTTCTCTTGCTTGGCTTCGCGCCTGCCGGTCTATCTCCACAGCCGAGCTGGTCGTTGCCGCGAGCGACGAGAAGCTGTCGTTTCTTGTTAACATCTTTGCGGTGACCATGTTCCTTGATTAGAGCTAGTGTGTGTGTGTGTGTGTGTGGAGGGGAAAGGGGTGTTAGTGATGGTGCTCGTCTTCCCCCACCCGAAACTCACCCGCACCCCCCCAAACACAACCCCCAGAGCTAATCTTAAAGATCAGTGATTTGGTCAATTGGCCTGGCACATCCTATAGCACTCAAACCCTGTGACACGCCAACAGACCAGTCACACACACACACACACACACACACACACACACACACACGCGGTCACGGGACGCCAGCTTGTGTGGAGGTGCAAGTGCTGCTCTCTGAGTACACATATGCACAAGCTTATGATGACAGGAGGGACACGAAATAAAGACCACGGCAGACAGACAGATAGACAGAACGACAGAACGACAGAGCGACAGACAGATAGACAGACAGACAGATAGACAGAACGACAGACAGACAGACAGAACGACAGACAGACAGATAGACAAAACAACAGACAGATAGACAGATAGACAGAACGACAGACAGAGAGACAGAATGACAGATAGACAGACAGATAGACAGAACGACAGACAGACAGAATGACAGACAGACAGATAGACAGAACGACAGACAGATAGACAGACAGACAGACAGACAGAACGACAGACAGAGAGACAGAACGACAGACAGACAGACAGACAGAACGACAGACAGAGAGACAGAACGACAGACAGACAGACAGAACGACAGACAGACAAATAGACAGAACGACAGACAGATAGACAGACAGAACGACAGACAGAGAGACAGAACGACAGACAGACAGACAGAACGACAGACAGACAGACAGACAGACAGATAGACAGAACGACAGATAGACAGAACGACAGACAGACAGATAGACAAAACGACAGACAGATAGACAGATAGACAGAACGACAGACAGAGAGACAGAACAACAGATAGACAGACAGATAGACAGAACGACAGACAGACAGAACGACAGACAGACAGATAGACAGAACGACAGACAGATAGACAGACAGACAGACAGACAGACAGAATGACAGACAGACAGACAGACAGAACGACAGACAGAGAGACAGAACGACAGACAGACAGACAGAACGACAGACAGACAAATAGACAGAACGACAGACAGATAGACAGACAGACAGATAGACAGAACGACAGACAGACAGATAGACAGAACGATAGACAGACAGAACGACAGACAGACAGATAGACAAAACAACAGAGAGATAGACAGATAGACAGAAAGACAGACAGAGAGACAGAACGACAGATAGACAGAACGACAGACAGACAGACAGACAGATAGACAGAACGACAGACAGAGAGACAGAACGACAGACAGACAGATAGACAGAACGACAGACAGAACGACAGACAGACAGACAGACAGAATGACAGACAGACAAATAGACAGAACGACAGACAGATAGACAGAACGACAGAGAGACAGAACGACAGACAGACAGACAGATAGACAAACAGACAGATAGACAGAGAGACAGATAGACAGACAGATAGACAGAACGACAGACAGACAGATAGACAGACAGAACGACAGACAAAACGACAGACAGAACGACAGATAGAATGACAGACAGAATGACAGACAGACAGAACGACAGATAGACAGAACGACAGACAGAGAGACAGAACGACAGATAGACAGAACGAGAGACAGACAGATAGACAGAACGACAGACAGACAGATAAACAGACAGATAGACAGAACGACAGACAGGCAGAACGACAGACAGGCAGATAGACAGACAGATAGACAGAACGACAGACAGATAGACGGACAGACAGATAGACAGAACGACAGACAGATA
>CM060639.1:3386063-3401063 GCA_030578275.1 Meda fulgida
TATCTCGATTTAAGAAAAGTACAGAGCCCCTAAAGGGACATGGTGTTGGGGAAAAAATGAGCTGGAAGGAAAAAATAATAAGTCAACACTTTTGCTTTCCCGCGAGAAACTTTGCTTTCGCTCGCAAAACATTTTGCGTTCATCCGAGAAACCTTGTGAAACATTTTGAGCTCTTTGCGAGGGAACGCAAAGTTCATCGGCAGAACGCAATCATTTTTGCGAGGGAACGCAAGAGCATAGACATAGACAAGCAATTTTTTCCTCCATCTCATATATTTTTTATTGATCATGTCCCTTAAGGGGCTCCGTAGAAAACAAAACAAAAAATACTAAGAAAATCTCACAGCAGTGTGAAATACTGTGACTTAAATTTGTGTCAGTTCCTCACTCAAATATATGATATGACTAGTGTACGGGTCGTGTAATGCTTTTTATGTTTGTTAAATGACACAACAAACTGCTGTTGATGAAACATGACGGTGAGTCAACGACAGAAATGTCATTTTTGAATGAATCACTCACAGCCTTAAATCGTGCTCGTAACAGAAGCAGGGCTGGCTTTCACCTATAACTGGTAAGTTTCTTCAGTCTCCCCCTCTCTCTGTTTCTACAGATGGTTAAGCCCTACGGATCACGCTGTCACAGTTCATCTCCTCTCGTGTGTCTGACAGCACGCCTGATCCTCCAGGAACGGCTCAACCCCCTACAAACACACTGACATTTCTCAAAGGACCTGTGCTCATAAACACTCACCAACCATCGCTGTCTCTCTGTCGGATACGCGGGACACATATCGGTCACTGGGATCCTTCGGTGATGTGATGACATTAGCTGATTCTACATTAAACCATGTATTTAATAGACCCGAAACATGGTGGACTTCCATGCAAATAATGAGTTTTCTTTATCAAAATAAGTATTTTAAATCGTTTTCATAAAAAGGATCCAATAACACTTATTTTAAAGTGTCCTTGTTACACATGTTACGTGTAATTACTATAGTAATAACTATCATGCATAACTGCATGCAATTAACCCTAACCCTATGTAGTTAGTTAATATTACTCAGTATTTAAATGTAGAATTACACTGTGACAAGGACACCTGAAAATAAAGAGTAACCAAAGATCCTCAAAACAATCAATTGTGTATAATATTCATAAATTGAGATGTTTTCCTGTTTATTAATGTGACGCTGCTTTGAAACAATCTGAATTGTCTAAAGTGCTATATAAATAAATGTGACTTGACAGCATAATCTTGTGACAAAACTCTTGAAATTTTGTCAATGGAATAAAAATATGTAATTTAATTTAAATTGTTAATGAATTCTTTTAATTCAATTCAAGATACACTCTCTGACAAGTCTTAAAATATTACGCAATTTTATGTTGTATAGTAAAAACAGTAAATTATGTATAATTACATGCAACTAATCCTAACAGTTACACTATAGTAAGTACATGTTCATTAATATTCAATTTACACTGTAACAAGGACACCTTAAAAAAAGTGTAAAACAACATCAAGATTTTTTTTTGCAGCCTTAAACTTTCAATTCCATACTCACTTTTTTTAAATGCCATATGTTATGTGAGCTTAAAAAAATCCATAAACTTTGACATAATTCATTTTGAATAAATGTTTTAAAAAAAAAACTTGATAAAAGAATTTGACAAAACTGTTTCATTTACATCAAGTGATCTGACTACTGTGCCAGATCAAACATCATATCTATATTTCCTCAGAGACAAACCTCTAACTCCTCACAGAGATGTCGTTTTCAACTACTGCAGTCGTGAGTGAAGTTTGTGGCTAGTTTGCGTTAAAGATATTAAATTATGTAGGTTGTGGAGAGAAACCTCTGCATTACGCTTGAGAACCACAGATGGACACGACCGCAAAAACACTAATGAGAACAATCCTGAAACATCTCAACGACACGGAGAAGTGAAGTCTTTTAGATTATTCAGAAAGCTTATCTTTACAGCTACTTTCAAGCTTTCTCCATCCAAACCGCATATATGTTATTAATGATTGATGGAGGCTGGCCTTTATTTACAGATCTGTCGTGCACTGTTAGCAGTGCACATGAAAACTTGATTCTGCAGCTTTATGCTCGTCTACAGACAAAAACTGGGTCAAACCGCACGCAGAGAGAGAGTTAGTTCATAAAGTAGCCTAAGCCACAAGCTTCTGCGAACTTACTGATGGTGACATTACATTTCACTCCTGCTCGAATGAAGAAATAGTTCACTCAAAAATCAATCATTTACTCACCTTCATGTCGATCCAAACCCGTATGATTTTCTTTTTCCTGTGGCACAAAAAAGGACATATTTTAAACAATATTCTGGCTGCTCTCTGCCTTGAGAAAAGACAATGGCGAAAAATACATGACAGATTTTTTTTTTAAGTGAACAATTGCTTTAAATGTTGCAATTTCTATGTATTGCTGTTAAATTTGCAAGTTGTTAATATTTAATTATTATTTATAAATCAGCATTATTATTTTTTTATTTAATTAAATGTTACTATATAGTTAAATATGGTTTAATTTTAATTGGTATTAAAAACTTTTTTTGCACTTTTTTTGGCAAAACAATATTTAATTTACATTTTTATTTCAATATGGCTTCATTTTAATTGGTAAAACCTTTTTTTGCACTGCTTTTGGCATATATTTTAATTAATGTATTTTTTATTTAAATTTAAATATGGTTATTTTAATAACCTTTTGAACTACTTTTCCAATACAATATTTTATTTTTAACTTAAATACGGTTATATTCATTTTTATGTATTATGTTCATTATGTAAAATGCTTATTATACAATAATACAATATCTTATTAAATTTTTTTATTGATTTAAATACGGTTTTATTTTAAAAACCTTTTTTGCACTGCTTTTGCCAATATAATATTTAATTACATTTTTTAATTAAATACAGTGTTATATTAATTTTAAAGTTTATTACAACTGTTTTTGCACTGCTTTTGGCAATACAAATGAACATTTCTTGTTATGGCAATAAAACACACTAAACTGAAACCGAAACAAGTCCATAAAGTGCTGCGTTAAGGCTGCTAAAGTTTCCATCGGTGACTTTAAATTGCACTGCGGCCCAATTAAGTAAACTGTCCCGCCACAGCGAGGCTGAAGTGTCTCTCCTTCTCCTTAATGGACTGAACCGGGCAGGTTTCCTAATTTGGACCCACTTGAGCTTGTGCCAATAGCAGGAGGCAGGAGGGGCCTGTGCCTGATTGTACTGCCCCAAGGCATATCCTAGAGAATATATATATCTGCCTCTCTCTCTTGTTCATCCATGTGTGTGTGTGTGTGTGTGTGTGCGCGCATGCATCTCTCTCCCCTCATAAAACACCGAACGCACATCAGCGGCCGCCTCTGGAACACAACATGACACAGACGCACAGCAGGTAAGTCAAGCCGTTATCTGCGGATAAAGTTATTATGACATAAGTTTAGAGCTTTATGTGTACTACTGTACTTGTGTGTGATTGTGACGTGTAACTGAAGCCGTTCTGAACATCTCAAATGCAGCGGTGTGCACTTACTGAGATGAACTACTGAGATGCCATTCAAATGAGTCTTGATTCACTTTTTTTGAAAAGGAGCTAAATGTGATGTTATTACCGTATATGACATAATGTGAAAATATGCGATGTATATGATATGCTACTAAATGTGGAAATAGACATCAGGGATCTATTAGTTGTTGCGTGTGTTTCACAGTATCTCAATATAAGGTTTTGAGTAAAAAGTCCAATTAAACATCCTAGGAGTTGTTGTGTTGGTTTCAAATGTAAAGTTCAAAACTATCTTTAAATGGAATAATTGCATAAATTCTATGTACAAATCTTAAATTCCATAGTTGATTTTTGTAATATTTCTTGTGAACAACTGAGTATAATTAAATTACACTTGGAATACAAAGTCAGGTTCATCTGTATTTCAAAAGTAAATTCTAAGAAAAAAGTTAGTTTTTTATAAATATTCGGCCACAGGGTCAGATTTATATTTCAAATGTTGCAACTGAATAGAATTAAGTACAATATTTGTTGACTTTTTATTCTGCTGTTTCGTTTATTTCATATTTGTCTTTCTGTTTAAACTTTGCTATAAAATCTAGGTTGTTTAATGGCAATATGTTCAATAGCAGCTTATTATAGGCATGTATGCAACCATACATAAAACAAAAAGATCCATAGAAATATTTACTCGAGTTAATATTCAAAGAGCCCCGGTCTCTTTGAAAGGATGCAATACATAAAGACATATGAAATAAATAATAATCTATATGACATTGTTAATAAATACATGAAATTGGCCACCCTGGCCCTTAAAGTAATACAGAATTTCTAAAATAATACCTTGTTTTTAATTAATTTATCTGGATAATTTCAATAATACGTTTTTATATTGTTAATTATTAAATACAACTTTTAATTCATAATTAAGAATATAAAAACGTATTATTGAAATCAATCACATACTTGAGATCGAGAGTGATGAGAGATTGTCATTTACAGAATCAAAGCCGAAATTAATTTTAGAAACTCGTTAATTTTCCAGATTCTGCATAAAGAGTCATATTGAGAAAACTTCAAGTGTCATGATCCAACTCATTCTGCTGAACCACTGTGGAGGTACAACACACACACACACACACACACACACACACACACACACACACACACACCACACGCACCCCACACACACGCCCCACACACACGCCCCACACACACGCCCCACACACACACACACACACACACACACACACGCCCCACACACACGCACCCCACACACACACTCACACACACATACACACACACACACACACACACACACACACATACACACACACACACACACACGCCCCACACACACGCACGCAATTTCAACCTATTCAAACATGATGTGCCTCATTATAATTCACCCAAAACAATGCTCTAATTTCAAATAAGAGCCACTTAAATTTTTTTATTTTTTTTAAATATCTTAAATAGACAACTGGCATGTCAATCAATTTTGTTCGCTACTGCCTGTGTTTGTGTGTGTTCTCAGTTCTTGGATTCCAACAAAGTATGTCAATGCTTTTAGCAAGCGTCCCTATTTAAACGAGACAATACATATTTAACACACAACGATCAGAGTGTGTCCCTGCGAGTGTCATTGGCCAGCGCCCGACCGAACCCCGAGGGCCTTAAAACTGACACACACATGCACACCACAAAGAATGTCCCGCAGTGAGAACAACTCTAAAATAATTTCATTGATTAACGCTAACAGCAGCACTTGATGTCCAGTTAAAACCACAGAGCGGGTTGAGCATAACTGCAATATGACCAAAACACACACACACACACACACACACACACTTACACACACACACACACACACTCACTGTGCCTGTAAATGATCTATAACATCAAAACTCCCGTAGATACGCAGTTAAATACTGGCAGGGTTTAAAGACAGACAGATTGCAGCAGAAAGTTGCAGAAGTGATTTCATTATTTCTTTGAGTGCTGTAATAAATGAAAGTTCAGTGAAATTCCTCGCCATCATCTTCTTTAAACCTAAATCACTCCGGGCTCTCGTTGTCTCAACACCTCGAGATACGAGCAACAAAACTCATGCCTCACAGCGGGACATTTCATCCTCCTCTTATTTCCTGCCTTGTATGTGCTTCATTTTCTGCTCCTTTCATTCTCTCTTTCCACCCAAAGGAAAATGCCAGGAGCAAAAAATAAATAATCAAGAATAAAGAATATTTTTATCATAACAGAGAGGCATTTGAGAGATATCATAGCCTCTTGCGCTTCTCTTTTAATTACACCATTATTTAATTGCTTTCACCATCTCCTGTTCTTAATGCTTTTATTCATAACAAAAATTATTAGTTAAATTACATCACAGTGTAGTTGGTTCTTTCTGAAAGACTGTAGATGTATTAAATGTTGCTAATTAAATAGTTTGGAATTGTACAATAGTATATTAAACTGCAATACAATTAAATTGCAATAGAGTGTTAACAGACTTCTGATTCTTAATTGTGAATGAAAATATTTAAAACATTTTAAAAAAATAGAAACGCATATTATGCATATTTACCTAGATTTTAGTTGTTCTATAAAACGTAATGTTAAAATATGTAAAATGGAATATAATAAAAATGTAAATATATTAGATGTCAAATTAGTTTTATTTAACAAATTATCTTATATTTGAAAACCAATGATCAGATCATCTTTAAGGCATTAACGCATATTATGTGAAGTTAAATCTTTTAAGATATGATAAAAGATTATACTAAGAAAAAAAAGAAAGAAAAGTACTTCAGTAATCTTTTTTGGGGGGGGGGGGGGTAAAACTCAAAGAATGACATTTCCTCTTATTTGATACATTCAAAATGCAGGATTGAAGTAATTCACTTAGAACTTCTTTGATTGTAGAAGACAAAGAGTGTGTGAAACAAATACAGACGAACTCTGCAGGAACGAGGAGAAACAGACATGCAGTGTAACGTACGAGAGACAGATGATCGTGGTGGACAGACTGATAGAGAGAGAGAGAGTGGGCAAAAGAGCAGTCAATCTGCCTTGACCCACATTCTTCCGCTAACGATGCCTCGCGGGCCTGATGCCAATCTCTCATTAACACACACACACACACACACACACACACACACACACACACACGCGGGCAGCCTCGCGTCCTTCTGCCCTTTGTAAGGATGTGCCTATAGCTGACCTTCAGGGTCCGGCTGTAAATACTACACTGAACACAGGTGCAGCCCCCTCCAGAAACACACACACACACACACACACCTCGCTGGTGCAACCCTGGACTTAATGAAAGGTGGCAGAAAGAGGACTTTTGGCAGTTCTGAGAAACCAAAACGTCTTTCATCATCTCTTCTCTTTGTTAAAGTCTCTGTGTAATCAAAACTGTCTCTTACGACACATTCTGGGGCTTATTATGAACGATGCAACAATACACAAGCTTTCATCAAAATTTAAAAACTTCAGAAATTACTTTTGTGATGTCTTCAAACCTTCTTATTTTTCAACCACCTGTCACACAGAGACAGTTTTCAATGTCCAATCAATTCCTAATTAATAAACTCAAATCCTGTCCAAGTATCCAGTATCACATTACAAAAGTAAAATGAGTTGCAAACACTATCAATCTCTACAATCTTTTAAATCTGATTCTCATTTAAATAAATTTCATTTTCTACTGTTGTCTTTGTTTAATAATAATCTAAAATATCAAATATAATAATGTATTATTACTACTACATTATTAAAATATTTTGTTTACCTGTACAAATAGTCAAAATTATTAAATACAATAATTTAGAATATTATACAATTATTAAAGTAATAATATTTTGTTTTTATAATGATCTGAATAATTAAAAATAATCATTTTAAATATAATTAAATTATAATATTTGTTTTATAATATTCTAGATCATTAAATATAATAATTTAATAAAATGTTTTAGTAATAATTCATTAAGTAATATCTTATTATCAAAAGTTTAATCATATATTTTCTTGATTTTCTCAACAGCTGAAATCTGATGGCGGCGTTCCTGCTTCCCAGTCCTGAACAAACACAAGCTTACTGTTCACACACAATTCATCCTAGAAACACACACTCAATGTAAACCTGTCCTCAAACGCACACATAAACAAACACCCAAGCTCCTCAGAAATTTAGCTTTGAGAGAAACCCGTTTTTCTATATCTGGGACTGATTGTGATCGCACCATGTCGAAGGACGACTGTAAGGTGGGCTGTAAACACAAGGAACGCAAGCCCAAAAAGCCTCACTACATCCCGCGACCGTGGGGCAAACCCTACAACTACAAATGCTTCCAGTGCCCGTTCACGTGCATGGAGAAATCCCATCTGTACAACCACATGAAGTACAGCCTGTGCAAAAACTCCCTGTCGTTGCTCATCGAGTCCGACTGGCCGTATAAAAAAGAGCAGCTCCGGCTCCAGCAGGGGGGCGTTCGCTCCCGTAGCCCCGCCAAGCCTCACTCTGAACAGGCCTCGATGTCGGACGAGCCCTCGCATTCAGCGAGTCTGGAGGTCGATGAGGCTGAGAGAAGAGAATCAGAAAGAGAAGTGGAGAAAGACGACGAGGTAATGGAGACGAACGGCTCAGCGGTTATGAGTCCCGAACCGGCGGAATCGTGTTCCAGAGGAAGCAAACGATCAAAGCAAGAAGCCGAACTCGTGATGTCCGATGTGTTCTCGCTCGAGGAGCAACTTTTACGAGCACGCTCAGTCGAGGTGGAGTCAAAACTGCGACATTATAGGCTGTCGAAAACGTGTCTGTCGGGATCGGCGGCGTTGCTTTCAGAGCAATGGCGAATCCTTAGCAATCAGACTTCTGGAGGAAAGCCCAAATCAGACCCGGTGGCGTCTTCTTTGCCCTGTTACCCTCCACCGGCGTCAACGGGTCAACTTGAATGCCCCGACACAACGGGTTTCAATCTGTCTTTGCTTGGCGTTGGATACCCACTGGCTACTGGACTCCTTTCATACCTAAACCCGGCACTTACGGCAGCGAACACAAACACACAGATGCCCTTCTTAGCATCAACCGCGCAGCTCACACACGCGCAAAGACACTCCGAGCGTCCTTTACTTCCTCCTCACCTGTATTATCCTTTCCTCTGCGAGCACACCTTTGGTGCAACACCCTCTTCTACGTCCCCCGAGACGAGTAAACTCATCAAACCTCCCACCGTAAGCCTTCCGCCACCTTCGTATCCTCCTAAACTAAACCTGTGGAAGGTCCCGGCCCTGCGGCCCAGCCAGACCTCACCCGCAGCCTGGCCGTCTCCCACGTGCTCCTCCCCGGAGCCGAGCCACGCCTTTAAGGAGAGGACACGGTCGAGGGAAGGGAAGACAGGCTGGCATCAGGACGCTTCCTTCATCAGAGAGCAAAGTCTGAAGAGATCAGCAGCATCACTAGACTCCCATGGTGCACCTGGAGAGAAGAAACCTGCACTTGAGTTTGCCCTCGACTCTCTGAAAAACAAATCTACATCCATCGCCTCCCTGGTGTCCAGCAGGATGTCTTTACACAACAGGTAAGACAAGAAGCCTAAAAATGATAACACTTAAGGCCTATGAAGCCTGTTGTGTAATAATAACAATAAGGAAACTCAACACAACTTGTATTAATAAAGCACTTCTAAAACCATTAGAATGGACCAAAGTGCTGTCCATAAATAGTAAATAACTCTAAAATACAGAGAAACATAAAATAATATAAAAACATGGCACCAAGAAAAACATACAACCAATCACTCACAGTTCTCAGACCTGATCAAACGCCACAAGCTTAAAATGAGCTAAAAATATCGGATTTTAAAGATAATAGCAACACATTCCAAAGTGCAGGTATATAAAGATAAATATATACACAGATGCATTACATCTGGTATGAGTATTCCTTGTGTCTATGCATTACACTCTCAGGACAGCCTTGATGAATGGTATTTCGATACAATTAAACTGTGTTTCCACAGCCCCCGCAGTGACTCGGCGTCCCCGCTGCACATGTCTGAGCATCTGGAGGCGAGACAGAGAGGAATGGAGAGAGACGTGGACCCGGCGGCTGCTCTCCTGCAGGATTTCTCCACGCTTCTCCAGCAGTACCAGAACACAGAGCAGCGCGTCACATCGCTGCCCGAGCAGTGCCACCTGTGGGCTCACCTGGGGAAGATCCGCTCCGAGCTGGCGCACATCCAACAGGCGCTCGAGCGCACGGCTCGCACCAACGAAGGCCCGCTCGACCTATCCCTCAAAAAAAAAACAGCGGGAATCACAAACAGAGGCGTTTTAGGAGAAACCAAAGACACGGGAGATGAAAACTGCTCCGAGAGCGAGGAAGAAGAAGAGGAGGAGAAAGATAAAGAGGACAGAGACACGGAGGAGCGAGGAAGCCGTTTTAAAGAAAGGCAGAAGTGCTCTCTGGACGCGCTGATGAAGCTGAATCCCGTGGTGAAGACAGAGGTGCTGTCCGACGGTGGGATGGCCATACGGGCCGGGGCGGCTGAAGCTCTGTGGCACAGCAGAACCACCAAGTGTGAAGCCGACTCAAGTGTCCTTCTCTGCTCCAAAACACCCAACAGACCTCCGTCCATTCAACATCTGGACACGCTGTGTCCAACCAGCCCCTTAACAACCACTGACACGATGGTGTAGCGAACATCAACAGGAAGAAGTGAAGCATCAACATGAACTTACAGAACATCATTTACATGTTTGGAAACAAGTGACTGACACTTCATGTTTCTTATGATCGTAAAACTATTTGATCTAAAGGCTTCTATTGTGAAGCCTTTTAGCATTCAAAGGTTTGGGGTCTGTGAGATTTTTGTTGTTGTTGTTGAAAGAAATTAATACTTTTATTCAGCAAGGATGCATTAAATGAATCAAAAATGACTATTACAAATAAATGCTCTATTGAAATTTCTATTAATCAAAGAATACTGAAAAAATGAGTCACAGTTTCCACAACAATTGTTTTCAACATTGATAATAATCATAAATGTTTCTTGAGCATCAAATCATCATATACTGATTTCTGAAGGATCATGTGACACTGAAGACTGGAGTAATGATGCTGAAAATACAGCTTTGACCACAGGAATAAATTACAGTTTAAAATATATTAGTTATTTTAAATTGTAATAATATTTGATCATTTTTACTGTATTTTTGATCTTTTTGACCTACTGCAAACTTTTGATCAGTAGTGTATATAAGTACACTGTAAGATTAACATGTTATATAAAACGCTATACCATATACAAAATAAACGATAGAAATTGACTATGAAATAGTCTGATATGAAATATCAAGTAAAGCGAAGACAAAATCAAGCACCTTATGCCAAAAAAAGCTGATGAAGAAGGACAAAGTATTATTTAAATTAAAATCATTGTGCCGAGTAAGTCCAGCTACAGGACGGAAATCATTAAGGGTCAAGGAACTACAACTGTATTTATTTAATGTATTTGTTTGTAGTTTATTATTATTGTTTTTACATATTTGGCACATTTTAATTAATTTATTTATTTAACATTTTATTACCCAGTTCAGCTATTATTTATTTTACTTTTTTAAAACTTTTTGTCTACTGTAAATAATCAACATTTTAAATAAGATAATCTAAAGAGATGATTGTTTCACTGTCACACAATAAAATTAAAGGACGATACTGCAAATCTCACATTAACGTTTCATCAGTGTGCATTAAGTGTTCATTAAGATGCTTACAAATCTGTACATAAAACATCCTGCAATAAATATTTCAAATTATATTAGTGCTTGTGTGAATTTTCTGCGTTGTAAGACAGCGGTGGAGGAAAAGATTTAGGAGCGGTGCGGTAAACAGTATGACTGCCTGACTGCAGAATAAATACTGATGGACAGATTATGTGAAAGAGGTTAATGTTTCGGTTAGGAGGGCTCTGGATGTGGGCTAAAGCGTTTTGATCTAATGCGTGGTGATACAGTGCTTACAGGTGTACAGTATTGGTCATGACGTGTTGCTCTGTTGTGGTAAAGGTGAACTCTGACCGTGAGCCGTACCTGAGCAGAAGCTCCTCCACACTGAAAGGTCAAAGCTTCAGGGACGAGCGTCACACACTCGACACGACCCTCTCGCCCGCTCTCCACACATGCACCTGAAAGGTCACCTGCCACAAACACAAGTGTCAAAGTGCAGCTGCGCACCACAGAGAGGTGAAACACAGATGCCATCCATGATTATTATTATTATTATGAATCTGGCATCAGAGAAGATTTCTTTTATTTTTAAAAAGTCAGTGCAGATTAATGTCTCCATTATGTTTAACTTTAGAACAACTATTACCTACAGCAAATGTAAAATAACTAAAACTGATTTGACATTTGCCAAGACAAATGATTTTAAACATTGGGATGGAAGCATAATACAACAAACTTTAAACCAGCTTTAAAAAATGTATCTAAAAAATAATAAATTATAGTAAATTAATAAATAACTGTTCATTGTTCTCTTTGTGGTTTTAAATTGATAAAACAAACCTAATTAGATTATTATTGCTAAAAAAAAATCTATTCTCTAAAATTCTCTATGAGTACATTTTAATTACAATGAATCGTCGACCAATTGAAAAAAAACGACAGAGAACAATATAATCTGGTATAAAATGACCTTTCATAGTAAAGAGTAATGCTGTGGCATCTTCTTCATTAAATAAGGCAGAAAATATAGATAAAATATATTAATATAACAATACATTAGATATAGCGAACAACAATATATTTGCTGTACATTTAACATGTAAAACACATATAAACAGTACAACCATTTTTTTTTAAAACCTAATGTTTTTCCCCTTTGTTTTTTAGGGTATTGTTTAGTAGCCATGAATAATAATAATTAGTCTGTACGACCTTCGTGAGGTAAATATGTTACAAATCATTCTTCGTTTCATTTTTTCATCACTCTTACTTACCTGATGCCGGTTGTGAACATGTAAAGCTCAATCGCGCCCTCTAGTGCACACGAAGAGAAGCGGGACAGCATTTGTCAAAACTCAATAACCCGTCAAGTTTCAGATGTATTTTCTGAAAGTATTATCACATATGAAACGGTTTAATTATACGCTACAACAGTATCTATAACTTCAAATATCTATACAAGCGTCTGCGTGACTGTACATTTCTAAAATGTTCCAATATAGTTTCCAATATCACATATCAATCGTGATTCATAGAGTGAAGTTATAGCCTTAATTTGTAGCCACACAAGATGACAACCATTAGAAGTATATTTCTGACACTTGATGGGTTTCAGGTCTTCGATATTATTGGGTGTTCAACGCATTTTTTGTGTCGTTTATTTTTCTGTCACCTGGTTATTCCAGCACAGTGCTGTAGGGGGCGCTGCAGATATTTACCTGCGCTCACCCAGACCACAGCCCTCGTTCCGGCGGACTTTTACAAGAAGAAAACAAATCTCTTAAAATCAGCTTAAAATACACTTTTCACACTCTAAATAGTTTACTTAATTTGTCTACTACCTATAAACATTCACCACTGGGGAATTGTGTCGTATTTTGTAATTTTTTTTTCCAAAGAACATTTCCACCACATGATCTAAAATGATGTAGGCTATTGTGTTGAATACGTTCTGAGGATAGAATATTAAATAAAAATACTCCTTCGTCTTGCTACTACTAATGACTAGTTATGACTTTTTTATGTATCTAAATACATACAAATACAATTACCACACGTTTGGCAAAAGTTAATATTATTCCAGTTTGATTGGAGATACTGCTCAATAAAAATAGGCTAGTGAGATTTACATTTTTCATATTGTATAAACGGTATGAGCAGCACTGTTGTCATCATGGTGCACAAATAATTAGATTAAAACTGTAAATTGTTTACTTCGTGTTGTTTGTGATGGTTGATGTCATCTACAGGAAGTAAGTAATTATCAATTAGTTTGAAAAGTAGCAAAAAATATATATAAAGGCATAACAGAAAAATGTAATTTCCAAGACTGTTTAAATTAGTTTTTTAAAACTGTTTTGAGGTGTTTGTCAAGTTTTAAATGAGGGGAGTTCAAATAAAAAAAGCCTATAGGACATAGAAGATAAACCATACAAGAAGATGTGTTGTCATGTGTTGAATCCAATCATGTCCGAAAGGGTTTTCAAAACATTTAATGGACCCAGGCTTCTCCTTTCATTTACAATGGCTCCAGATCTGAAAGACAAAGAGCAAAATGCAGTTTATGGTAGAGTTGCAATGTCAAAAACCATAACCTAAATCTCCAATTCAGTCCTTTGAAAATACTTGGGAAAAGTGGAGCTTTCTGAACGATGTATTCACATTTTACTTTAAGAAAATGAACTTAATAGATAGCATTTCTACAATCACATATATAGATCACATTAAGATTCTGTGCACAAAACAATTATCTTGTGTGTGTCCAGTTCAGCAGCAGGATTAAGACTCTGATCCCATAAGCAAACACACACATAAACATAGACACACACAGTTTTTCAGATCTGCACAGCTGTGATGTTCAATCCCCGGCAAATCCCCAAAACACCAAGGCCTCAACTCCAGATTTGCAGTATCAAGTGAAAGTACTGACACAGTAGACCTTCATAACATCACCATGATGGATATTCACATACACACAGTCTACATCTCTCTTGGACTAAATCATCTCAACACTTGGCAAGCTGTTGTTTAGGTCATTTGACATATTTGAACTAAAATATTAAAAATAATTTTCTGTAATTGAAATAAATATACATTTTAGATGAAAAAAAAAACGTAAATGAAAATTAGAACTAACTGGAAACTAACTGAAATAAGTTCTGAACAAGCTGAATAGACATATTTAAGGAAAACTAATACAAAATATCAAAAGCACATAATATTTCAAAATCTAAAATTATATTTCACATAATATTTCAAAATCTTAAAATATTTCAAAACTAAAATTAAACACAAAAATAGCAAAATATGAATATTATGCCAACCTGCCACAATTATATATGTTAAAGTACACAAATATACTTTATGTATTTAATCTCACTTTATTAAGCAATGTCTTTGCTGCTGACCTTCGATGGTCCAATTCAACCATACAAATAAGCAAAAGTGACTTTAGTTAAACATCACATTTGTGTTTAATTTTTTGTTTTTATTGCTGAACTTTCTTGAAAGGTTAGTTTGAGCTGCTGCACGTGTGAATTTACATTTCCTTCAGACTGAGGCTTATTCAGTCCACTTTTGGTGTGGAAGGGCCTTTACATTTGCCAAAAATAGAACTTTTTTTGTTGTTGTTATTAAAAAACAAACATGCATGCACAGCCGAGGAGAGGAAAAAGCAACACAAAAGTAATTCAACAGATTACTTTCCATAA
>CM060639.1:3403563-3456063 GCA_030578275.1 Meda fulgida
TAGGTCACAATCACAATATAAAGGATTTCACCCTCAACTGAAGGGGTTTGATGATCGAACACGATCATTAAGAAACAACACCTGATATAAATGGTAACACTCAATTTCTAAAGCTAAAGCTTGAGAACCAATTAGAACATTCACAGCAGAGTGCCCAAGGACCTTTTCAATGCTATATATAGATCAAGTGACGTTTTAAAGTTAAAACACAGTTTAAATAAGTCGTGATATATTATAATATATATTACACACACATAGTTTATATATATATTACAGGAGATGTATATATTCAGCTTTAGAATGATTTCTGAAGGATATGTGACACTGAAAGACTGGAGAAATCAAAATCAATCCAGCTTGGTGAAGCATAATTGTTAATTATTCCCAAATATTTGGACAACATGAATATATCTATGCAATTATAATAGGGATTGTGCATGCATTGTAAAACTAATGCTTGTAACTTCAGCTCGTGTTAGTTGGTCGAGCACAGAACAGCATTTGTGATTGAGGGTGCTTCAAGAGGCAGATCTACATATAAAATTCATTAAAAAAAAAAAAAAAAACCTTCTAGACCTGAACAGGACATCAATTTTCAAGACACTTCCTGAGTTATTTGTTTATCAGCTGTTTATAGCTAACGGTTGTCACACAACACAAGCTAGTCAGGTCAGTTGAGCTTCCCACCTCTTGTACATTGTAAATGTGACAAAAGGGCTCTCTTTCAAGTTGCAATCTTTTCTGTGGTGTTTTCAAGAAAGAGTGGCGGTTAGCATTCTTCCCCCCCGGCTGTGTCTGCAGCGGTGAGCCCCCTGTGAGGGCTACACACACACACACACACACAACACACGTCTAAGGAGGTGTGGTGTGTTTTGTCCCTGGGGAGGCGGAGTGGGCCGAGGACATGAGAGAATGACATTTTTCGGAGGGAACTTCTTGTCGGTCAGAAACACAAAACACTCCCTCACAAACACACTCCACACACTGTTGTGTCTGGTCATGACCAGGGTTTTGACCTTAAGGGCGCAGTGTGTGTGTGTCACGATGTGCTATCGGTTTCCCTCCAAAATGTTTTTTATACTGATTTACAATGTATCAATGACAATCGGAAGTCATGTCAGTCCACCGACACTCAAGCCGTAATGAACGAATAACAGGCAGAAAACGTGCGTTCCAAAAGAGCCGAACATCTGATATTCTTCTGTGTTCTCGCAGAACCAAAATCGCGGTCATAAACGTTTTATCACTGACGCTCTCCAGCTGCAGGACATTCTTTCGTATCATTTCAAACATTTTAATCTTCTTTTAATGACATTGTGGAGGAAAAATTCACTGCAAAAGTTTGTAATTTTATAAATGTTTTTGAAAGACGTCTCTATATGGCTTCATTTGTTTGATTAAAAAATACAGTCAAAAAACAGTTAATATTGTAGATTATATTACATTTAACATAAATGTTTTCAATTTTGAATAAGGATTAAATGTAATTGTTTTTCCTGTGATCAAAAGTGAATTTTACAGCAGCATGCAAAAGAAAAACAATTATTTTAAATTGTAATTATATTTCACAATTTGCTGTATTTTTGATCAAATAAATAAATATAAAAAAGAGTATTAATAAACACATAAAGAGTGTTCAGCAAAAGTGGCAGATATTATAATTTTAAGACTGCTAAAATCCTTTTCATTCAAATGAGACGATAATATAAACCAGAACATTCTCAATCAATGAGTAATGTTCATTAATATTTTTAAGAATCAAATTCCACAATTGTTATTTCATTAATGAGCGTCCAGTCGCCAACAATCTCAAAGCCATGCTAAAATCTGAGGATCAGTCAGATAAAGTTGTAACTAATTACCTTAAATATGAAACTGATGAGAGTTTAAGTCCAAAGGTCTGAAATCTACAACCGCTGACGATTTTAAAACAGGACATTCAAGACAAATGAATTGTATGTATCTCTAATCAAATTGCTGTTAGAAATGTCTCTCAGAGAAGCACTCTGAAAAACGCTTTGTGACGGAGATATTCTGTGTTACAAGTCGCCCGTTTCCGTCTCTCTGTCTATTATTACGAGTCTGTCTGTTAATTCAACACTATTGATATCGTCTCCTTGAAGAGCTTACCTCGTTCCTGGTAATTGAGCTATTAAATGAACAATCCATTCCTTTTGAATCTATACTTGGTCTCCACTAGGAACTGGCTGCTTTTTAGTGCAAAAAAGAGGAGATGTAATTAGAGTCATTGAGAAATATTAATAAAATGAAATAAAATAAATAAAATAGACGGCAAATTACAAAACAAAGCTACAGATACAAAAAAAAGACAATGTACACAAAGAGTACAAAAAAAATTAAATAAAAATGATATGCAACAGATGTACTAAAGAACTTAAATAAATAAATAAAATGCATCAAACTCAATCGTACAAACAAAGGGCACCACAAAATATATTTGAATTGAAAAGTTTTAACTAAAACAGGGATGCAAAAGTCTATATATTTTTATAATAAAGGCTTAAAAGTAAAACAAATTATAAAAGCAACGTGAATTATTAAACAAAAAAAAAACACAGTACACAACCATCAAACAACCAATAAAATAACTAAATAACTAACTTTTGACTATTTGAGTCTATATGTATTCCAGGAACTGTAGAGGGAAACCTCTCGAGTTTTTGAGCTATGAAAAAAGCAAACATCAGCACCTATAAAACTGGTGACTTTTGGTTAATTTAAGTAAAAAAAAAACACTGTTGAGGAAAAAAGAATAGCGTGGGATGTAGTTGATTGTGTCTTTGAGTAAAGGACCGTTTATATTCATCTCTGTCCTCATAACACATCATGCCAACCAAAACCGTGCAGTGTTGTGTGTGTGTGTGTGTGTGTGTGTGTGTGTTGTGTCATGTGTGTGTGTGGTCTCTTTCACATCTTCTAAAAATGCTGCAGAATTGTTTTTGATTGGCTGATAATTATATAAATGAACGCACTGGACAAGTGATCTTTAGTGCAAAGTCGGCCTAGTGTGTGTGTGTGTGTGTGTGTGGCTGGACAATGATCTCTGACAACACAGACTCAGGGGTCTAGTCGGGGGTCACGCTGGAGGTCAAAGGGCAGGCTTTTCAGAGACACTCAATTGCATGTCATTAAATCGTGACATGCTACCATATTAACCTATTTGTGAGCGAGTGTAATTGTTGTAACATGGTATTCTCTCAAAATCAAGGGTTTTATCCCCTGCACTTCACATTGCATCCCTAGTTTCTTTCATTCAATCTCAGCGCATGCATTTTGCCCGGCCAGCTCTTTTGTGCAATTTTGATCAACTCAAAATACAAAACACACTCAAATGCCAGGGAATACGGGCAATCTATTCCTGAATTCCTGTGGAATCAGAAATGGCGGTTAAAATGGGTCTTTGGGGTTTTAAAACTGACTATGCTGACTCTTTTCTGAGTCTCGTCTTTGTATCCGAACCCCTTCCATACGCATAATTAACCTCACCCCCCAAACATCTGAATCCTCGCTGACCTCGTCACAAAAATGAGCCGCTCCATTAGAAACACATACATTTGCAGACACACACACACACCCCTAGTTTTGTTGGTCAATTGTTGGTAGGAAAGATTATTTGTCTGTTTTGAGAAGGAATGGCAGCACAATATATGAGGCTCAGGTCAGGCCGTGACTAATTCAAGTCAAGTCTCTTCATTTCTACAGCGTCTTTAATTCCATGTAGAATTGTTTGAGAGAGCCTTTACAGAGATAAACATTCATTAAGGTAACAGAGATTATTTTGGCTTTTATAGCGCTACTTGAATATATGTTATTTTTCCAGCTCAGGTTGTTTGATTGATTCACTTACGCTGAAACGTCTAACAAGACTTTAAAGTGAACTGTGAGGAAACGCTGATGGCGTTCACATGCGCTTTAAGATACTGATTCTATAGTTATGTGCGTTTGAATATATGTGCGGCCGGTTTATAATCTTACAAACCACGCCTCTCTAAACAAACTAGCCTATAGTCCTTGCCTACAAATTAGATACAGAGTTTTATTTTATCACTTCGCGTATAGGTACGCCAAACTGAATTTCCAACAACGCTTTATCATATAATTTATTGTCTTATGCATGTCGCCTTCATTTATTAAACCACATCTGATTGAAACACACGGTAAAAAAAAAAAAAAGTTTTACATGAAAATACTATTTCAGTCCTTTATACTTCAAAATTTCTGTTTAATGCAATCTCATTTCTTTGTAATCATTTGTGAAATTCCAAGCAATATCGGAAGTGGAAATTGTTTTAAGTAGTAAAACCATTTTCAGTGTCGAATGAAAAAAACAGAATGTTTGCCTGTTAACAGGGTGTGTTTCTATGCGCTTGCTAGTGTTTGGGTGGTTGCTTGGTAAACACTCAGATCTCTGTGATCCTCTGGTCTCTTTAATGTGCGTCGTGTGTGTGTGTGTGTGTTTGTGGGTGTTGTTTCTTTATGTTTATGGTTCAGTGTGTGAAAGTGGTGCATAGATCACTTAAAAAGTAACAGCACAGTTCTCACCAACACTGATTTGGGAATCATCCAGTATAGTAGATTCTGTCTTTCTTGAGGCTTTGAATCTCACTTAAAAATCTCATCTCTTTTCACTCGTATATTGGTGTTGATGTATGGATGCATTTGTTCAGCACTTGGCTCCTTGTTAGGTCCGGTCTGTAAAGCACTTTTGGCCAGCCGAGCATATGTTGTTTTTTAAGTGTGCTTTAGAAAAGAAATGTGATTGTGAGTATGGAGCAAAAACTGGTTTCACAGAGGTCCTTGTACAGCTTATGCAACACCTTATGTTCTATTTCTCTGCTCTGCTTGTGTGAAAAGACCACAACTTAGAGGAAGTCTGGGCAGTTAAAAGCTCAATTAAGGCTAAAAAAAACTCACATAGAATGCATTATTTAAAAATGACAATAATTTGAACTGCAGTTTAATACATTTCTTAAAAAAAGCACAAGAAAGTTTACAGGGTCAAAAATACTCATTTCAAAGCATCATTACCCAGGAGGAATGTTGCTCTCTAAGTCAGAAGACTTAAATGTAGTCCTCTGTGTCATTTAAAGTCTCTTTTCAGATGTTTTCCTAATGGGAGAATGATGATACGACACGAACGAGTCAGTTGCATTAATGCAGTAAGGTGTATAAAGATACATCTTGAAAATAAAAATGACAAAAGACTGAGGGCATTTCTCAGCGTGGCATTTAAAGAACATTTTTCAGTCTTATTGAAGAACATTGTAAAAAAATATAAAAGAAACTTTTTTTCCATCATAAAGGATACCTTTTTGTGGAATGTAAAGGTGGATGTTTAAGGTTCTTATGCAAACCATTGGATGCCAAAAAAAAAAATCCTAAGAGTGTAGCATTGTAACATGTATTTATGCCCTGTTTTGTGTTCTGTTTTCCCTGTTCCTGTTTGCCAGTGTTGTTCTGAATGCTTGGATATTTACACTTTGTGTGTTTTTGTGGACTGTCCCAAGACGAAAGTGACCAATCGGGAGGTTTCTGTGCGCGTGGATCCTTAAACGCTGGTCCTATTCATCATACATTTTCAGTGTTGGAGGTTCAAAGACGGGCCGTGGTTAACAGTTTGCGACCAAAAATAGCCTGCAATATTTGACTGAGTGTATCATTAAATTCAGCATGATCATCCAGTGCTACTATGACTACGTCTACGACTATAGCCAATAAAAATTGCAACATGAAATCGCGTATTGATCATGGCTCTAAACTTAAAAATTTTCCTCAAGCTCCATTTACAAATAATATTCATGCCAGACTCTTTTTCCATTGCCTTGTCCACCTCCATATTTCCTCTTCCTTTTTTTCACAATAAAACCAATCTTGCCAAAGTATGATTCATCTTGATCTATTTGTTTACCACGAGACATGCTGATGAGTTTTATTCTTCTATACTGTGTCATCATCGTACAGTGTGTTTGTAATGATCTTTTGGAGTGATGAAATCGCCACACAGTCTGTCGCACAGCTCTAGTTAGTTCCTTGGTTGTTAAAATTATTTTCTACACCGAGTTCCGCTTTATCATGATGACTTCCCCATTGTATTTAAGCCCTGAGTTCTTAGTTTTGTTGGTATCGTCTATGTTTTAAACGTGGTTGTGTTCACGTTTTCTCCTACGAACGAGTTTTCCGTTAGATTTAATAATACCAGATTTAATCGTCTTTATACAGCCATACATGACAGAACAACAACAGCAGCATTGGTGTAAAATTGTTTGGGCTCATATCGAAAATTTTTCAATTGCACATTTTGGGTCGATCGCTGAGATCTCTTCTGGAAACTCTAAAGAGATACATCATCAGGTCATTATGCAAAAAATTCTCATGTGTTTAGGAGATGTTGAAGAGATCATTTGTGGACGTCTTGCGGATGCGGCTTGTGGTAAAGAATCCTGATGACTTTTCTCTCTAAAGATTAGATATTTAGACGGCGGCGCTGACGGCAGGGGGGAGGAGACGCGGGCATAATGGCATGCGTTCTTCATGGTTCCTGAATCGGCTGTGTGAACGTGTGTGCGTGAGAGTGGGAGTAATCATGCTTAATGTGAAAACCGGGTCACACATTGAGAGAGAAGAGGCCAGGACTGAGGGGCGGGACGTGGAGAGAGAAGCAGAGCGATATCGTCTGAGTCATGAAGAAGAAAATGGAGTGTGAATGCTGGAGGGGGGAGGGATTGGAGGATGGGTGGTCCACACTTTAAAACTGATGAAATCAGAAATACAGCTTTAGAGACTTGGGGGAGATGGAGGGAATGAGGAGACACAGAAAACCTAAACTCTTGATGAAAGATACCAGGAGTTTTTCCCCTCATATACTGTTTGCGTGATGAAAAATTAATTGGGTGAAAGAAATCTGTTTATTAATAGCTCAATATATTCAGCAAGGATGCATTCCACTTGTGTAGCATAGATTATATTTATAATGTAACAAAAGTTTTCTATTTCAGGTAAAAGCATTTAAGTGGAATTTCATCAATGGGATTGCGTGGAAAAACAAATCTACAACTTGTTATCTCGGTTTCCACAACATATATGAAGCAGCACAACTGTATTCAGCATGATAATCATAATTATAAATGTTCTTTTTGAGCATCAAATCTCATATTGTAGAGTGATTTCGATGGGATCATGTGACACTGAAGACTGGAGTAAATGATGCTGAAAAATTCAGCTTTGATCACAGGAATTAAAATTACTTTTATTAAAATTATTACATATAGAAAACAGTTCTTTTAAAATTGTGATAATATGATGTATTTGTTATCAAATAAATGCAGCGTTACAAAAACATTTATTATTTGTGCCAAACCAATCATTCTGCATGGCAGTGTATTCCTTACTAACCAAAAATACATTATAAAACCTCACAATTTCTAACTCTAAATTCTGATTGGTTCACATGTTGCTGCAGTTCACATATAAACTACATTACCAGGCAGAGGAATTGTTGTTGTTTTTATTTGGGTAATATTTAGGATTAATATCGTTTACTATACTATATTTAACAATGGTAATGGGAATTTTAGTTCCAGTGTCAATGCATTATAAATCTTAATAATTAAAGATAAGTTGTTTCCTTTTTTATGCTGGATTCATATAAGGATTGTAATATTAAATGTTATTAAAACCGTGTAATGTCCTGCATTGTGTGTGAAATAGTTTCTGCAGTTTGACAGTGATGTGCTAAAGTGATTAAACATTCTTACAAACATTTCTAGAGGAAAGAGAGTAAAGAAACGTGAGCGCACAGCTGTGGTGTGTATCTGTGCAAGTACACTATTACCATGTGTCAGAAATGAGTGTGGGTGTTTAGTGTCGGGTTGTGTGTACGGAGGGTGTGGCCGTCTCGTCTCTTCCCGAGCTCTTGTTACACACTCCACTCTTTTTCCGAATCATAAAGCGTGTTTTTGGGGGGGGATAAATAGATCGCGAACACAATTACTACATATCTATCCACTATCACATCTAAATGTGCTTTTGTCAGATATAGAAAGGTCTGAGGAGTAAATATATAATACATAATTAGTCAAAAAACATCACTTTAACAAATGCTATATTATGTTTAGTGAGTTCAATGCAACTGTAACCTCAAGTATTAAACTTCAGATCCAAATGCATAAATGTTCATGCAAAGCAATTTTGGGACATGATAAATAGTGAGTAAAAAACACATTGATAACCACTGAAGGAGAGGCAACTCTACTAGCAACCACCCAGAAACCCCTAGCAACACAGGATCACAACACTTTAGTTTCTGCCATAGGCAAGCCCAAGTAACAGCATCAGAGTGGATTTCTGAAGGATTCATGTGACACTGAAGACTGCAGTATTGATGCTGAAAATTCAGCTTGATCACAGGAATAATTTCAATATTATTCCACATAGAAATCACAATATAGTCTCATAGAAAAACAGTTATTTTAGATTGTAATATTATTCTCAAAGTTCCATTTTTACAGTTTTTGGTCATATATATATTGTGCATATAAATTTTGGAACGTGTTTAGCATAAGAGTAATGAGACTTATTTCAAAAACATTAATAATCTTATTGACCCTAAGTTTTTAACATTATATACTGTACGTACATCTCTGTGAACAGTATATAAAGCTACCATTAGCCAAACAATCACATTAAAAGTTGAACCCATTGATATGGTTTTCAACAAAAGTTCTTGGCATTAAAAAAAGACAGACAATAAAAGTTTAAGCCTTTGAACTTTACACACAATGGAAGTGAAACTTATATACAGAATCTTTCTGCCTTTGACTTATATAGACAATATGGACCCTGCTCTCAATCTCACTGTCTTCCGTGTCCTTTAATCTTTCCATTATAGCAGCGTAAGAGTGCCTTCATTGAGGAAACACACACAAGGCTGTTATTTGCCAGTAAAACCCCTATGAGTCGTGCTGTGAAATAAAATGACACTGTTGTTTCATTGCTCTTGTCTCATGTGTGTGTGTGCTGTGTTGGTGTGTGTGGGTGTGACTGCAAAACACAGCTGGATCAAGATCTGAGACAGTTCCACACCCAAACCACACACAAACCAAATAATTCGGACTTGAGGAACTGCTTGATTGAGAGTGATAACACAGACTATTTAAGGAGCGGAGACTGAGATTTTAGTGGTTAAAATAAAAGTCTAAAGCTGATTTGTTGGGGCCGAGAGCGATTTGAGTGATCGACGGTTGGACTTGTGTATGGTTGAAAATGTTGCGAGTTCGCTCAATAAATCAAACCATCCTTAAAATGCTTTGATAACTTTTAAATCTATAAATCATGCTAATTCATCAATTTAAATATGATCCCAGTTAAGTTGATTCCACTGTAATCATTAGATATTATTTCTTGTTTGCAAAAGATTTATGTTTGCAACTATTGGAAACGAATATAATGATCAAAAAACAAGTCCAATCTCTTGCTATGCAATGCTAATCATACAGATGCACACACAAAGATGCACCACACAGCACTTTCACGTTGTTTTTCATGTGTTATCTTTGAAGTGGCCACTAGAGAACAAAAGCCTCAGTTAATACACAGCGTCAGAGGGATACTACTCAACATCACACACATATATACCACACCTCAGCAGGGCTTACTGGACTGAGGCTTTGAATATGCAAAGGTCCTGTCATAACCACATCAAGGCAACTACTCGTGTACACACACATTGCACACTATCCATAAAGATAGAGTGCAGTGTGTGATACAAAAGAAATATTTGATTTGCTTATAATGCTGTAAGATGAAAGAGTCCTCAGCATGAGCCACAGAGAGGGCATGCGTCCCGCAGAGCGCTTCATTTACCCCCGACCAACCCGGCCATCCCTCTTTTTACCTCTCTCCCAGAAGTTTACGTAAGATTAGAGTGGTTATCATGGTGCATCTGATTGCATCCTAGTCCTTATCAACTTGATGCCAACTCAGCTTTAATCAGATATAGCCGTTTTCTATTCAATTTTCAAGGCACTTTGTATCTTGTTTTTAGACAATACTGCATCACCAAGAAGAAATTATTATCAACTTCCAGCCATCTTAATTAGATTACAATGATATTATAATTGGATTGATTTGCATTTCAATTGAACTTTTAACTACATGGTATGTTAAAGCCATTAGCCATGTTAAATCATAAATGGAACTGGCTTCTTGTATTTCGCTCTTCACAGTCCACTGAGGTGCCTTGAAATGCGCTGCATTATTCAATGTGTTGTCGTATTATTTCCACTGAAACAGGTAAGACGGGGACATTTCGAACTGCTCTCCCTTTTTTAAAATAGCTAATAGTGTTTCATTTATATCACAGTCGGCTGGAGCCGTTGAGCTCGGTTTAAAGCACAAAAGTTTTCCTCCTAATCTCTTCAAAATATTGATTCCTGTGTGTTAGTATTCAAATTATTGGATACGTTTCGTGGTTGCAGGACTCGTCATATGATCCGCCTAGTTACTGTTGCGTGACCTTCGACACTAACTAATGTGAAACCAGACTTAATCGGCCCCAATGGCAAGCATATTTACACGGCCTGAATCGTTCCTATCCCCTATATAGTGCACTATTGTGCCATTCCTCATGTAGAAACATAGTATTTGTTGGAACAAGGGACCGATTTCTGCAGCAGAGCTTCAGAGTTTATTTATAATGTAGGGGCGGAGCTTTTCAGATTCTAGAAGCATTTGATTGGACAGAAAACCTGATGAGAAGCTGAAGTGCGTAGTGATGTCATCAAAATCATTGATCCATATTGGCGGGAATGAGAGACTTTTTTGAATGCTTATACTTATAAAAATGCAGAATTTTGTATTGGTTTGGAGCACACTCTAGCTTATAGAAACAACAGCTTACTTATTCATAATAAAAGCACAAAAAAAAAATTCATGGGGAATTTAAAGCTGGAGAGGAAACACAAACTGTGTGGGAAAGACTACTGATTTGACACAAACATTTTTTACAAACGACACTTAAAAAACTGTTCTGTTGGAATAGACAAGCATTGTTAGCAAATCATGACTTATTAAAAATTAACATTATTGATTATATAGCTATTATATATTTGGAATATGCTATAATAATTTTGCCGTTTAATTTAATTTTTAAACCAATAAACAACACAAATTCACGCAATTTTAAAACAGTGACAAAAATATAACTTATCTAGGCTTATGGCTGAAAAAAGGAATTGTTGAATAATTTAATAGGTTCATTTTGGAACAAAACCGCATGACAAAGGATTCGCCTAAAATGCTAGTGCTCTGCCAACCCGTGTTATGTTTCAAAAATACTTCACATAGCTACATTTCAGATAGAAGC
This sequence comes from Meda fulgida, assembly GCA_030578275.1. Taxonomy (NCBI): domain Eukaryota; kingdom Metazoa; phylum Chordata; class Actinopteri; order Cypriniformes; family Leuciscidae; genus Meda; species Meda fulgida. The sequence continues at coordinate 3,414,947 of CM060639.1, forward strand.
TGATTAATATTCTTCTGTCGTAATCCTTTACCCAGAGTGATGTGAATAGACGAGATGCCATTCATTTGGACTTTAACTGCGGTGAAGCCACGCCACCTCCTGACTGGTGTGGGGAGGGCTTAAAGTTTCGTCCCGTTCTGAAAACTCTTGCGCTGGAATCGGTCCAGACAGTCAGCCGTTTGTGCACGCGCATCCGTAGTCAGCCACTGCTTCACGCACGTTCGGAATGATCTGCCGAAAGTGAGGGAAAGTTTAGTTTGGACAGGTCTTTTACATCACACACAGTATGGAATCAGTAGTTTTTCGTTTGTGTTTAAATTTAAAATTTGTAAAAAGCAGCGAAGAGGAAGGACTTGACGCACGCGCCCTGGATAACGCGCGGTCTCTGCGCAGTGATGGAGGTTTGGGGCTTTATGGATTAAGGTTTGGGTATCTATTTCACGGGCTTCACGATGGCCGTTACTCAGAAGACCAGTGCAGCTGGCGGGGAAGTAACTTCATCAACACAGAGTTAAATGCTTTTCTGCTCCGTTTTTAATTCATTGAAAAAAAGTACGCTTTTTTCTGGAATGCATTGTTTTTTCCTGCTATCTTTGCATGATTTCTGTGCAACTTCCAGTGTGCCCACAGCACTGCCCAAAATATTTATAATAGAACATTAGTAAAATTTTTTGTACAATAGTAAAATTAATGTCAGGGGCAATATTCTTATCTATCTAGTTTGGATTTATCATTTTGTGCAAATGAAGGGTAAATGTGCGTAAAAAGGTTCAATTGAGCCCCCATTAATTTCTAAATATAAGGAAGAAATAAAAAAATATAATTAGGAAATGTGGATATGAGGGTTTGCAAATGTGTGTTTTAATAGTGCGGTAAGTTTAAAAGACAGCAGTGGATGTGATGGAAATGAAAGTAACCAGTAGGAGGGGTTGAACTTTCCCTGCACTTTAATACCACCGGACAAATCCAAGCTTCAAGTTTCAAGGTGTATTTGTCATGTTCTCTAAAAGTCAGTGACAAATTGTAAATTGACGCTTGTGGTGAGGACGTGCATCTTACAGCAACACAAGACAGGGAAACTATCAGATTTATGATCAATTTTCAGACCTTTTATATATTATGCGCATATAGTGGGTTTTCCAAATGGCCGAAAGTTGAAGTTGTGTATATAGCCTGTAATGTGGGGCTGAGTATAGACCTAAAACTGTCCCATTATGTTATAGGAAGAGCAAAAAATAAACAAGACAAATGTTATATTAAAAAAAATGTGCATTTACTTGTTTTGTGGACACTTCAAAATAATTTGACAGTCAACTATAGAGAACTTTCAGGGCATGGTTACCCAAAATGAGAATAAGTCATTTTTTTTATTTTATGATTAGTGTTTCTGCTTGTTGCACTGTATTTGAAGTGGATAAAGGGACTGAGGTGAATGGCTCTGGTTAAACTTGGTCTGCATGTCTGGCAGTGGTCTCTCTCAGGCGGTTGAAGAACGTGGGTGGTTGGTTGAGGTGTGCTGAGGGTTCGGTGGAGTGTTTATCCCGCTGGAGCGCGGAGTCTCACACTCTCGCCCCGTCTGACGTGGCGCGCCATGGTCCAGGAGAGTCCAGCAAGGCAGCCGGTGTCGGCCTGCGTCAAAGCGGACTGCCTGGGGTGGAGGCTCAGCTGTACCTGGAGAGAGACGGGGTCCTGGAGCTTCTGTGGGACGCACTCGAGCGCCGGCCGGTCCAGGTGCGCCGGCTTCAGATGCCATGGCCTGGATGACGCACAGCCCCTATTCAGCAAAGCAACACCTCACCAAGGCCATCAGCAGAGCATCGCAGGTTTCGCTACGAGTGAGAGGGGATTGGATGGCGCAGCGTCAGTCAACCCTGATCCGATTGGCAGTGAAGGTGAAAGATATAGAAACAATGCAACAATGAAAATTGCTGAAAAAGATTAAGATAATCTTTACATGGTCATTCTGAGCAATAAAGGGATAGTTCACCTATAAATGAAATTTAGCCCTGAATTCTCACCCGGAAGTCATTCTTGGTGTATATGACGTTCTTTCTTTCAGACGAAATTACAATCAGAGTTTATTGAAAATGTCCTGCTACTTCCAGCTTTATAATGCAGTGATGGCGAAAGTGCATTTTTATGATGGAAGGATGGCACTTTTATGGGACTTATTGGATCTATAAAAGCTTGGCAGAGCCAGGACAATTTTTAATATAACTCTGATTGTATTCGTCTGAAAGAAGAAACGTCATATACACCCAGAATTGAATTGGAGGTGTGAGTAAATCATGGGGACTTTTCTTTTTGGTAGTGAACTATCCCTGTTACCTGCAGACGAGTCCTCTACCAATCATACACTATGAAAATCATGCAAGGTTGGAGATGAAGTTCTTCAAAAGATGCTGAGTTTGAGTTGCCCTTTTGACCTTTTGGAGGTTGGGTGTGCAGAACGAGGACTGAACAGAGGCATTCATTCAAACTTTAACGAGACTTGAATTTAGAGTAACTGCTAGTTTAGAAGTAGATCAACCCCTGTGCAAGGAATCCCACAACTTGATTTTGAAAAGCATCTTAGTTGTCACTGTAAACTTTTGAACTGTGGATTGTAGGTTTTTTTTTTTTTTGGGGCGATGATTTAAATGTAATGTTTGGGGTCATCTCAGATGGGCAGCACTGCTCCTTCCAGCCAGTTGTGAGGAATGGGGGAGTGAGCGTTCGGATTCGAGGAGCGGAGAAAAGACGTCGGGCGGCGGGGCAGGGAGGGGGGCGGGAGAGGGGGAGGAAAGACAAAATGCTTAGTATTGGGGGGGGGAGGTTTGTCTCATAGTGAGCCATTTCAGAGAATTGCATGAGAGCACTAGTCGCCGTGGTAACGGGTGGGATGGGGGGGAATACCACGCAATGAAAAGCGATCTTTTGTTATGAGTTTTGGCGAGCAGTAGAGGAGACAGGGTAAGGAACGTTTAAAGTTTTAAAGGGCCAAGAAACTTTCTCTGTTCACACCCACACGGACACCTGGTTGCTCAGTGTGAAAGTGCACGTGTGCAGGAATGAGCTCGAGGCGGCATTCTTGCAACCTTTAATAATCATCACTTTAGGTAGAGTAGTGCTCAACTGAAGTATGGCCGATATTAGAGAGCAGAATGGATGTTGAGTTGAGCCAGTGGCAATCATGTATATATATATATTATTATATATGAGAAAATGAAAAAAATTATTTTTTAGGTTTAATTTAATTGATACAATAATTTTTATATATATTATATCCTATATATATCTATATAATTTATATATATATATATATATATATTTATAGACAACACACAATTATTATTTTATTTCAGCTTGTGTCTCATTTAAAATAACAAAAATTGTAATAAAAAGATATCAACTATATAGACTGAAAATGTTACTAAAAATTAAAATGGACATATAGAAAATAAAACACCAATTCAAAAATGTTCTAAAAAACGTCTGATAGTATATCAATGCTACTAAATAACACTGATTCACGAAAAAAAAAATGTGTCCAAAACTACCTTAGACTTATTAATTTGTGGTAATTTTAACAACAACAAAAAAAAGCACCATAATTATTAAAATTCTTTTGGAACACTTCTGAATCTATATATTAATTTGAATATTACATAATAATTTGACAAATAATTGGTGTTATGTAGAGTTCAATGTTGACAAATAAGAAAGTTGAAAACATAGATGTGACGAGGACAATTAGTTAACATAGCTATTGTCTCATTTTCCATTGGGTTCAAATGAAATTGCCATCTACCCTGACTAACAGGCTGGTTATTTTGACTAGAAAATATAGTTACATGGTCAGTTTTTGTTGAACGCATCTCTACAAACATCCAGCATCTTCCAAAGGATGCGGTTTGATAAGATGAGCTGTTCAGTTTGCTGACTTTCCGAGCCAGATAGATCAGCTGAAGGAAAACATAGAGGGAAGAGGGAGGTGTTTAGTGATGGGGATTCTCACACACCTCTCTCGTGAGCTTGATGAGGTGAATCACACCGCTCAGAAGGTCATGCACTACCATCAACCTCACTAGCGCTGTGACACCTCATCTCTCTCTCTCTCTCTCTCTCTCTCTTCAGGAGCCTGCAACAGGCGTGCATTAAAACACCGAGATCTGATGGCTGTGTGCACTAGTGACTTGGTGAGTAGTTGAATTTAGTTTTTCTTCCACTTATTAGGATAAAGGCGTCTTTATCCAAAGCAATCGGCAGGACGATTCCACTAGGGGTGGGGGAGCAAAAACCTCCAAAACCTACACCTTAAGCTAACCATCCAGATCTTAAAACCTCTAAGCCATTTTTAAATGTTGGTTTAGTTAAGATCTGGACTAGCTACAAGGAAACAAGGTCAACAGGTTCAATAACCAAGAGGTCAGGCTTTTAGCCTGCAAGTTACTGTTATTTTAGTATCATTGAGATATATTATGGTTTCTGTTAATATTTAGAATGTAGATTTTATTTTAATATTTTCCATTTTTTATCATTTGTTGATTTTTTTAAATGTCGGATATAGTGTTTATAAAATTTGATTTCAGTCTTAGTTTTTTAGATTTCAGTTCTACGTTATTTTATATAATATAATAGTATATATTTAATTTACAGTCTTAGTTTTTTTTATATTTCAGTTTTTGTTTTTTATATATATATTTATTTATATTGATATTATATATATCATATTTTTTGTATTTTATTTCAGTTAAAGTTGAATGTTATTTCAAATAATGGCAAATAGTTTTAAAGTTTTAGTTTTTAGTTTGCTCCACAGCGTATCTTTCAAACTTCGGACTGTAAATTGCTTTGGATAAAGGAGATTTTGATTTATTTGCACCAAAACAATCTGACAATTAATCCAGCGGGTTTTAACTTAGCTCGCATCCATCAGTCATTTCTGGTTTAGAAGGAAATCGTAACCCAACCAAGTAGCAAAAGCTCTCAAATAGTAGTAGTAGCCTTATTGTCGCTTAGTCTCAAGTACCAGTGGAAATTGAATCAACCTGTCCATATTTGAGGTTATTAGCAATATGTACGCTTTATCAACAATGGCGTACTATTATGGAGCCGTCTGTGTTTTTAGTGGTCCGAGGGAACATTCGTTCAGTGGAGACGGGACTCGGGCATTGAAAGCGGCAGTGAATCAAATGTGAGCGCAACCCCGAGTTTAGGCAGAAGTCTCGTGTTCCCGAGTGGGGCGTCTGCACGCGGTCGGGGAGATCGCACCCTCTGCAGGTGGCGTTCGTCCGGCGCGGGGAGCTTTCTCTTCACCGGGCGCGTGTGATTCGGGGAGGCCTGGTCGGCTGTGCTCCACGCTATAAAAGGGACTTCCTGAAGGCGTACGAACAGGCAATCAATCCCTGATGTCCCCTGCACTCTGGTGAACGACTGACGGAAGAAGAACGATGGCGCGGCCAAAACTGTCGGACCCTTGATTCGGTTCGCAGGTCTGAGATGAAACTCCTGAACGAGGTTTAGGAGAACGGAGAAAAGGACACTGAGCATGAAACAAACCAGCGGAATCCTCAGTGCCGATCACTGGATCGTGATGGGTATTCGGAGAAGGGATTTGGGGGGATATGTGTCGAACGTCTATCTCAGTGCCCGGTTGAAACCCTGATTCAGGGCCTCTTTTTTTAAAACTAGGAAATTGTGCCGTTGGACACTTTGACATGAATGTCATAATCATTGAAAATCTTTCCCAAAGTCCTCATGATGTTGGGGACACACTCTGTTCCCATTCTGTGGGTTGAGTTGGTTATTAGCTGAACGCAATGATGTAGCGCAGTCGTCTTTCGCAGTATTGACGCCACAGAAAAAAAAACCTATTGATTTGACATCCTTTATAGGAAAAGTTTTTAAAGATTTTAAACACTGTTTTTTGGTTATGAGAGTAGCTATTTTTTGCCGCCATATTTTTTTTTCTAAGTAAATCTTAGCATCTATTTTCTAAATTTGCACTGGTTGAAAGGGAAGGGAATGGCGATACCTGGATGCTGCAAGCACTCTGAGAAACACAAAAACACATCTATATGTAGATAGCGAAAGATGTTTTATATAAATTTTATCTATATATGAAATCAGCTTTGGTTTATATGCTAAAGGCGGAGAATAGCATGCAGCTAACATGAAGTAATGAAAAGGATACAATTGCAATAGTATATTAATTCATTCTATGTCTTACGGATAGCATGTGCTGATTATCCTCATGGTTAACGTCTACACTAGTTTGATTTGATGTTGCTACTGTTATCCACGCGTTTTCCAGTCAGGTTGTGCTAGCTTGAGATTACTGAGAAGTTCAGGGCACAAAAAAATTCCTGGTCTTCTGTTACGAAAAGGGGCGTTCACTACAGACAACAATTTGCAACCGAACTTCAGCGACTTTTGCAGATGTTTGCGGTTTGGACAAAGTTGAGCAGTTTATGAACTGAGAAGTGGCGCAATGCACCAATGGGAGTGCAGGACAGAGGTCACGTGCTGCTGTATTCTAGTTGGAAACAACCTCTGTTGTCAGGAGTGAAAACATAAAACAGGGTATGATCACAATTCTGGGTTTTACTTTTAGTTAAAATATGTGCTTGCGATATAATCTATAAGTAATTTAACTTTAAGCTAACGTCTGAAATAACACGCGTTTATGCTGCCTCTCTTGCTCAAACTCTGGAAAGCTTGTCAACACACTCAGATTGTGGACTTGAGTACCAAAAACATTGACTGCTGGTCTCAGGCTGGACTGCAAGCACTGTCCTGTTTATAATTCTGGTTATCTGCGATTGTTTATGTTTAATTGTTGTTCCTCACATCCATTCACGTCAGGTATGTTATTTGCACTAAACAACGATGGATAAACCAACCCGTGGAGAGCGAAACGACATTGCCAAGCTTGCCCATATTATATGCTGCATTTGTTTGTTATTAGTGTGTCTTTAAAACCAATGTGACTGCTGTGTGTAAAATAAATGTTATATGGTGTGTTTAGTCGATATCATGTATATAGATGTTTTAGAGTTTTATATCTGGATGAAGAATTAGTCTGTTAAAATGTAGAGTTTGTATGAAAGTTTTGGTAAGAAAGATTACAATTATAAAAGAACAAAAAATCTTATTGACTTTGTGTTTGTCTGGTTTTGAATTACTGTAGTTAGGTAGTAAAAAAACAAGTTTGATATAGTTAAGGAAATATCTGAAATATCACAGTATTTTCAAATATTAGATAGTAAATTACTTGAAATAATATTGTGTTTAAACTAAATACTTATATGTGCTTACAGTGTGAATATTATCCAGACATATACATTTTTATATTGTTTTGGAATCAAGTCTTTATGCTCACAAAGCTTGTATTTATTTGATAAAATAAGTAATGTGAAATATTATTACATGTTAAATAAGTTGTTTTCGTCTTGTTAATTATATTGTAAATGTTAATTATTCCTATGATCAAAGCTGAATTTCAGCTCATTACTCCAGTCTTTCAGGGTCACATTGATCCCTTCTGAAATCACTCTAATATGATGATTTGCTGCTCAAGAAACATTTATTATTATTATTATAATGATTATTATCAGTGGTGTGAAAACAGTTGCTTCATATTTTTGTGGAAAACCTTTTTTTTTCAGGATTCTTTGATGATTAGAAAGTTCAAAAGCCACCGCCATATATTATCATAGATTTTTGTAACATTATAAATGTCTTTACTGATCAGATTAATGATCCTGTAATTAAAAAAATAAAGGATATAGGATGTTTGTCAGCGGCTGCCACACTGACCATGTTTCACTTTATTATTATTATTATTAGCATATGTATTAACCTTATACTGTGGTTTTTAAGGTGAATAACGGGATAATGAGGAAGGGTGTTGGTGAGCTGAGCTGTGTAGGGTGTGTGTGTGTTCAGGTGTACAGTGTGTGTGTGTGTTGTGTGTGTGTTGTGTGTTGTGTTTGGCCTTTGAAGAGCTCCAGTGATAGGACACGGAATGAAGTTGCGACCCCAACCCGCAGACACGAGACCTGACCTGGATTTGTGTTGAAATTATATCTACAGACACACACTCACACAATACACACGCAGACACTTACAAATGGTTTGCTCACAGAAATTGATTAAGCTGAATTTAGAGTTAAGGGTGTTAAAAATTTGATGTTTGTGATTTATGTGTGTGTGTGTGTGTGTGTGTTGGGTGTGTGTGTGTGGTGTGTGTGTGTGGGTGTGTGTCTGTGTGTGTGTGTCGATGTGCACGGTGAATGTGTGGTAACCTACGTTACGGGGGGCATAAAGATTATATACAAAAGGTAATATACTAAATCTAGGTCCTTGCATGGGGACTTTTCAGTTCCTATGAGAAAGGAGCTTTTTTTAGATTTTTTTGAAAATCCAAAAAAGCAGAAAGTTTTATTTCAATGATCAAAAGTGACAGGACATTTAAAATGTTACAAAAAGATTTGTTATTTGAATAAAATGCTGTTTCTGAACTTTTCAATTCAGCAAAGAATCCTAAAAACAAAAAATATTATGACTTCCACAAAAATGAAGCCTATGAAGAAGTAAAAACTGTTTCTACATCGATAATAAAAATAAAATTTTCTTATACGCTGTAATCATCATATGGAATGGAGAAAGGATCATGTGGACACTGTATGGACTGGAGTAATGATGCGGAAAATTCAGCTTTCATCAAAGGACATAATTAGTTTAAAATATATTCACCATAGAAAAACAAAAAAAAAAAACAGTTATTTTGAATTGCAATAATTTTTGACATATTACTGTTTTTACTCTATTTTTGATCAATAAATGATCATTTGGAGAGCAGAAGAGACTTCTACTACAGATAACAAAGTATAGGGGCTATTAGATAAATCAGTTTAAGATATTTTCTGATAGACTGCAGTTGGGGATAATGTCTATGAGTATAAAGGCTCTAGATTCCCTGCTGGGGTGTGTTAGTATGGTGACAACACTTCAACCCCTAGAGAACACAACTTCTCAGAAACACACTTTTGTTCTTAAGGGTCCTGCAGATGGCTCGAATCCCATTAAAGTGCGGAGGGAAAAACCCAAGTGTGTGTGTGTGTGGTGTGTGTTGTGGTAGAGCAGAGCTCCTCAGGTCGGGGTGGGGAGGGTCTTGCTTATTTCCCGCCAAAATTTCCTAAGTATCGCCTCACAGGAAAAATATGCAGTTTCACAGAAAAAAACAATCCGGAATAAGCACGTTCATATAGTCACGACCGAACAGCCATGTACAGATACCTGGAACCCAGAGACTCCCCTCCGAACCCAGAGTACTCCCCGAACCCCAGAGTACTCCCCCGAACCCCGAGTACTCCCCCGAACCCAGAGTACTCCCCGATACCAGAGTACTCCCCCGATCCAGAGTACATCCCGAACCAGGAGTATCCCCCGAACCCAGAGTACTCCCACGAACCCAGAGTACTCCCCCGAACCAGTGTACTTCCCCCGAACCCGTGGTATCCCGAACCCAGTTGTACTCCCCCCGAACCAGAGTAACTCCCGAAACCCAGAGTACTCCCTCGATCCCAGAGTACTCCCCCCGAACCCAGAGTACTCCCCCGAAAACCCAGAGTATCCCCCGAACCCAGAGCACTCCCCGAACCCAGAGCACCCCTCTCCCCCGACCCAGAGCACTCCCCCCGAACCCAGAGCCTCCCCCGAACCAGAGTACTCCCCCGGAAACCAGAGTACTCCCCCGAACCCAGAGTTACTCCCCCGAACCCAGGTATCCGAAACCCAGAAGTACTCCCCCCGATCCCAGAGTACTCCCCCCGAACCAGAGTACTCCCCCGAACCCAAGAGTACTCCCCCCGATCCCAGAGTACTCCCCCGTAACCAGAGTACTCCCCCGAACCCAGTGTACGCCCCCCGAACCCAGAGTACTCCCCTTGAACCCAGAGACTCCCCGAACCCAGAGTACTCCCCGAAACCAGAGTACTCCCCCGAACCCAGAGTACTCACCTGAAACCCGAGACTCCCCCCGAAACCCAGAGTATCCCCGAACCCTGAGTTTCTCCCCCCGAACCCAGGAGTACTCCCCGAACCAGGAGTTACTCCCCGAACCCAGAGTACTCCCCGAACCAAGAGCACTCCCCGCCAAAACCCAGAGTACTCCCCCCGAAACCCCGAGTACTCACACGAACCAGAGTCCTCCCCGAACCCAGAAACTTCCCCGAACCCAGAGTTACTCCCCGAACCCAGAGTTACTCCCCTGAACCCGAGTACTCCCCCGAACCCAGAGTACTCCCCCAGAAACCCAGAGTTCTCCCCCGAACCCAGAGTAACTCCCCGAACCCAGAGTACTCCGAACCCTAGGAGTACTCCCCCGAACCCGAGTATCTCCCCCCGAACCCAGAGTACTCCCCGAACCCTGGTAATACTCCCCCCGAACCAGAATACTCCCCCGACCAGAGTACTCCCCTCGTACAGTAGTACTCCCCCCGAACAGGAGTACTCCCCCCGACCCCAGAAGTACTCCCCCGAACCCCGAGTACTCCCCCGGAACCCAGAGTTACTCCCCCCGACCAGCGTACTCCCCCCCCAGAACCCGAAGTCCTCACCCCGAATCCCAGACGTATCCCCCGAAAACCCAGAGTACTCCCACGAACCCTGTGTACTCCCCCCCGAACCAGATTACTCCCCCATGTAAGTAATTTTTAGAACTAGGAGTGTGAGAAGGGGTGGTGGGGGATGGCTTTGCATGGAGGTCAGACTGATTGCTGACCACTCGTGTTATTATCTGAACGTGCTCCTCCCAAACTTAGTTAATAAACTTAATTTTATTCATCAATTGATTGTGTTCATAATGTGGATGACAATTAAAAACTCGGCCACTGTTTCTCAGGTCAGAGAGAGGATAGAGAGAGAGAGAGATAGAGGAAGGAGAGAGAGAGAGAGAGAGAGAGAGGGAGAGAGAGGGAAGAGAGAGGGAGAGAGAGAGAGGGAGAGAGAAAGAGAGGGAGAGAGAGAGAAAGAAGGGAGAGAGATAGGGAGAGAGGAGAGAGAGAGAGAGAGGAGAGAGGGAGAGTACCTAGTGTGAGAGGGCGAGAGTGAGAGAGCGGAGAGGGTAGGGAGAAGAGAGGGCGTGAGAGAGAGGAGAGAGGAAGGAGAGGAGAGAGAGGAGAGTGAGACGAGGGAGAGAGAGGGAGAGGAGAGGAGTTTTCTGTCCGGCATCGGTCTGGGTCCGGGTGTTTATGAGTCTCCCTGAGGTTTCTATCTGTGAATCACTGCTATAATGGACAGAATGTGTGAACATGCAAACGGGTGATGTGGAACAGGAACAGAGCCATGACATGAGGTAGAGGTCCACGTTCTGTTCAGTTCGTTTTGTGAGAGAATAAACTCAGTTCTTTGTTCGAGTGGGCTTAAGGAGGGCGTCTGATATTTTGGTCCTTATGATGATCACGGTTTAAACCGCAGAAGTGTGGGACACACTTTCACCCCCCCCCCCCTCCTCCCCCTCTCCTCTCGCCCGTGTAATTTCAAACTTGACACCAGGTTTATTTTCCTCTAGTTCCCTTTGAACCGCCTCAGCATGGCATGTCTCTCTTCTCTCATCTCTTGATGTTTGGTATTTTTTCCTCTCCAGCGTTATTGTCGGTCCTCCCCTTTTCCCCGGTATCTACTCGCTCCTCAACTCCTCCAGCACGCTAAGAGGGCTGAAGATCCCTCTGACGCTGAAATCGCCAACAGTGCTTCTGACAGCGAGAGACGCAGCACAGCACAAACTAAGTCCCTCAAAGGCTGGCCAACATCCTTTATAAGCAACAGAGATGATTCATACCAGAGCATACTAGAAATATATATATTGACTATAGGGAAGTTGTATTAATTGTATTAATTAATTAAGATGTAATACATTTCTGATGACACAATTCCAAGGGCTGAAATCCCAAGTAGACATTTCCAGGTTTTCGGTGACCATGGGAACTATGAAATGCTCAAGTTATTAAAGGGACAATACACTTAACTTTAAATTTCAAATGATTTCTTTCTGTAAAAGGTAACGTTGAATGTTCATTCTTTTTTTCTGCTTCTCGTCTGTCTGACTGAATTCACTCACTCATTATTTGATATTGAGTTTTCTGTCTCTGCTCAAATTCCTCTCTCACGGTCCCACATTCTTTCGCTTTTGTCACTTTTTTTCTTCCTCCGTCTCTCCCGCAGCCGGTTCTCATAAGTACTGCCGTTCACCAAAGGCTTGTCGTCCACACACACACACACACCAACACACACACACAACACCACCACAACACACACAACGTTGTGTTTCATGTTTTATGGGACTTTCATAGACATAATGATTTTTATACTGTACAGATGTATATTCTATTCCCCTTACACTATACCCTATCCCTAGAACCTACCCCATCACAGGAAAACATTCTGGAATTTTTACATTTTCAAACAACATCACTAAGTATGATTTATAAGCTGATTTTCCTCTGAGGATCCAAAAAATGTCACGTTACAGGGATTTCGGGATACTGCCATCCTTCGTGGGGACATTTGTCCCCATAAGTAGGGTTTACCAGGCACACACACACACACACACACAACACACACACACACACCACACACAGAGCCAAAGTTTATTAGGCTCATATCAAACGAGCATTTAAAAATGACAAAAAAAACCTAACAAACAGCTAAAGCAGCGTTGTCCCACACGGTTTATAAAATGTGAAGTAGTTCCCGTGAAGACGAACCAGATACCCGCTGGTGTATTCATGGCATTCCAAGATTTTCCCACAGCTCGTGGTTTTCAGACACACATTCCGAGTTCTATCCTTCATGTCACTACGGGCTCCAACGGATTAGAGCGGATGATTCATGGTTGAATACTGTTAAAGAATGTGTCAACTTACTATATGGATGTTTTACTGTATAAGGATAATTATAAAAATTAATATTAGAAACAATAACATAAAAATTCTATCAAATTTTAAATATTCATTAATGTGACTATTATTATGTTATATTAAATTATTTCAGATTTATTTCTAAATAAATTCAATGAATTGAAATCTGCCAAACAAGTGAGGTGACGCAATGTAAACCACTTTGTTCTTGTTCTGGCTGTCTAGTTCTCTATGGTGTAACCGTTCTCATGATGTCACGTGCCGGTGCGGATGCCACCCAGTGTGAGCTGGCACACAGTCGTCGACCGGCCTGCCCCCCGAAACCCCCACCAATTACCAGAAGCCCCCTCCCCGCTCGTTTCCCGGGGTTTTCAGGGGCCACTGTACTCACTACACCCCGTTTCCCATAGCATAATCGCCATTTGCCCCCGGCTTCATAAAGAGGCGACTCGAACCCTCTTGTCTGCAAGCCCATTCTCCCTAAACATCTCCCTTTATCTGACAAGGCCACAGCCCTCTTTTGTCTCGCTCACTCTCTTTCTGTCTTTTCGCGCTCTCTCTCTGGGGCTAATCCGGCATAGTTTTTCTTTCCAGTAATATGCTTTCACGATTGCACTAAGATAGATTCAGGTCTCCTTCTCCTCGTTCTTCAAACTATGTATGTTTGCATCTATTTACTATACAAAATAATATACTTTTATATTCTAACAACACTAAACTATAAAAACTGTTTATCAAGTGTGAAAAAATCCCTAATATGACTAGCTCATGAAACCACTGATTCATATATTGATTATAACATGTCTGTCACGCAGTGTCGTATGTTTTCAGGGATCGCATGTGTTGTGAACTACATTGCTCTGTAAGGAAATTTTCTTAACCCGTCAGACACTTTTGTAGGAGCCTTTCATTCTCGCAGCCCGTTAAAATTGACATAAGCTTTACAACATTCACGCATAGTTTCTCAGGTAGAGAGCAATTCAATCGCACACACACATACGCAGCGCTTCTCAAGGAGTAAACCACAGCACTACAACACTTATTGCTGAGTTTTAAATTTAACTATAAACGACACAATCAATAAACAAACATATCAATAATTAATTATCAACTATGTAATCTGAATCAGCAATTAAGTGGAAATCCAAATCTCTTGTAATAAAACACTGTGAGCTTAGCATTATACGTGAGTAAAAATGCACTTAAAAATGCAAATGAGAGCAATTAATGAGTGTTTACATGTACAACAAAATGCTGACTTGATTCAAAAAATCCAGTTTTTTAGGGTCTTTACATGCAAATCATTGAACCCGTCATACACAAGATCAGCCATTAAACTTAAAAAACAGAGGTGTTAAAGGTGTTTACATTGCTAAAACAAAATTGAAGTAACAGGCAAAAAGATCTACATGTTACTTAAAAACATTTATAAACTGTTCCCTGATAAATGTAAATTGGAGTAAGTTTGTGTATGTAAAAACACATGTTTTACTCAATTATTGATTAGCGTACAACTGACTGTATGAATGAATAAATTGTGCAGATGAGCAGTTGTATCTTATATAGTGCTTTTGACTCGGCATCTCAAAAGCGTTTTACTGGAAGGGGGGGAATACTGGGATCTCCTCATACCACCACCAATGTGCAGCATCACTCCTGATGATGCGCCAGAACACAGCTTACTGGTGGAGGAGGAGACGCGATGATGCCAATTAGACTATATTTTTATATATATATATTGCTTAAGAAATCTTATCACCTATTATACTTTCTTATTCTGAGGGCAGGGGGCCTCATGAAAAACATTTGTAAGTGTGTTTTTGAATGATTTGTGGATGTGGGCGGGCGGGGCTTATTGGTTATACCTGCACTATATCTTCATACACTGCTCGTTTTTTGACAAGACTTGTGGACACCGTGGGCGGGCTTTTGGACTAGTGCACTATTTGTTCTTCCCTCCTGTGATCCAGAAGCCTGCGCAGTCGATATCTCCAGTGTTATACCTGGCACCAAAACGACAATCTAAAAGACAGCAACAACCTATAAAGTCATTTCCTTTTCTCTCAGGTGTGTGTTGAAATACTGCCCAGGTGATTGTCCACATACTCTTGAGCTCAGAACACCTGCTCCTCAGCAAACCGTCGCTCTGGTGTTCTGATGGGCACGCTCTTCTCTTGAGTTCCTGCTGGAAAAATGATCTGTGTTACCCGGCAATGATTGAGAGACTGTTGTTAGTAATTAATATGTGGGGCCTGCTTGTGTTTTGTTTGCCTAGATAATATACGGCTCTGTTTATTGTTTGATCACAAGTGTGTGCTATTAGATATGGTTAATTGGGTTATACTTTCACATATGGTTCTGACAGGACGTGTAATTACCATTATTTCACCATGTAGGACATGATCTGGATCAATGTTGCCGCTGGGTTTTATAGTAGATGTTTAGGGTTCAGGGTTCAGGCTCAGGGTTATTATTGTTCACTAAAAACTATTAAATACTTTTTTTTAATGAAATAATCAAAACTTTAATTAGAACAGAAATAGGTTGAAGCCTAAAAATGAATAATTTAATTTAAAATTTAATAAGTGGGGGGAAATAAATCGAATATACACTCAAATCTACCTATTCTTTTTGCAAATTTACGTCCTTCCTGGGACTTAATTTTTTAAAGACATGGCATCTCCGATCTATTCTTTATGATGATGACTGCCAAATGTATTTGCCAATCTGAAAGCATGAAGGCGCTCCCTGACACCTCTACTTGGACTGTTTAAAAGATGTCAAAAGCTGGTGTAGCACACATTTTTTAAAATTAAAATGAGAGTAAATGATTGTGCATTTCCCTGTTATTAACTAATTTGGGGGTTTAAAATAGATGTGATTTAAATATGATAAACATAATTAAATGCAGTTGTGAAATCTAGTTTTTTATATCTTCGCCTTTTAGCTAAAGTTAAACTGTTTTTGTCTTTTAACAGTTTTGACAAGGTACACATGTTTTATTATTCTCGATTAGACTACTGTAATGCACTTATCCCGGTATAATCATAACGCACTTTCACACTTAGTTATGTCAAAATTCTGCAGCACGACTTTTAACAGGGAAACAAAAGCGCACACACCACAATCATTTCTCGCAATTGCACTGGCTTCCTGTTCGTTTTAGGATTGATTTCAAGATCTTTTGTTGTTTTTAAAGCGGAAATGACTGGCCCCCACATATATTGCGGACCTCGTTCAAAGGTATGTGCCTAGCGCCGGGTCACTGAGGTTCGGAGGGCCAGTCCTAGCTTGCAGGTTTTCCCAAGACAAGACTCAAAACTCGAGGGACAGGGCGGCTTTTTTCTCCTGTGGTGGGACCCAAAACTGTGGAGCCTCCCTCCATGTTCGGACCTGCCCCGACAGTTGACGTTTTAAGTCTCGTCTAAAGACAAATTTTTATTCCTTGGCTTGTCACTCCGCGCGAGTTGGTTGTGTGGTCCTCTGATGTCTGTTATTGTTTTATTGTATTACTGAATTTTCGGAATTGAGATGTTCTTATTTTTGTAAGGTTGTTTTTAATTGTTGTTAATGATCTGTATGTTTGAATTTTCTGTTCAGCACTTTGGAAAGATTCCTGTTTATAAAAATGATGTGCTATAAAAAATAAGTGGAGGGATTGGAAATAAAATTAAATTAATTTATTTAAATATATATCTATAAACAATTATATATTAAAAACAAAGCTTATTCTAAATATGAATAAAAACTATATAGGTAAACTCAAATAATACTAAAATACAGGGTCCAGCTTAGGCGGAAGGCTGGGGTTGGGGGCTTGAAACAGGGTCCAAAATAATGTCCAAATTAAATCATTTCATCAGAGTGTATGGGTAGTTAATGGTCAGGGTTGGTATTGCCTATCTGACAGAAATGTGGTTCCAGGACTAAACTGGTTTCTGTTGTAATAATTTACCTGTGTGGAGTGTGTTATTTTCTGAGCTGTTTTTTAACATCATTCCTGGCTTCTGGGTGTCAGTCCAGCCTGCACTAAATGTTTCAAGTGCCAACACATTAAATAAGCCAGGTAAACAGAATTGTTTCAGTATTCTTTTCAGTAAACCATTATCACCCTCTGAGAAGACTCTGACAACACAGCCATCTGAAATACCAAGCAACATAATTAAGTCACAGAACTAATCCAGTAAATATAAACTACACACGTACACCCATACACACACACACACACCACACACACACACACACACACACACACACACACACAACACACACACACACACACACACAACTCACACACACACACACACACACACACACACACACACATACTCCACCCACACACACAACACACACACACACACAACACACACACGCACCCTGATCTCGAGCCAGTTTCAGTTGGCGCTCCAAGCGCGGGCTTTGTCCTCTCTCAGTCTGTGTATCTCTTTCTCAGTGTCTCCTCTCGGTTCGGGGCCCGCGGGACAGAAGTGGGCTCAGGGGGTCCGGCTCCTAAAGGTGTTTTGTTCTGGGGAGTGCCAGGATTGCTCACGTTGCAAGTTGGGACACAGAGACACTAATTTCTATCAGGGACCAAATCAGTTCTAGTGTGTGTGGGGAGCAGGCTTTGCTTTTTATACGGGGCCTGAAATTGATAATTAGCAAAACACCTGATCGAACTTGATCCAAAAATCTGTTAGGGGTTAGCTCAGGGTTATTATCATTAACAAAGTATTAAAAAAATAAAATCTAGATAGTCGATAAAGTGACTGTAGGAGAAAGTTTTGCTTTTTTAACACAGGGTGAAATGCCACCACAAAATTGCATAACCGGATAGAACCTGCACACAAAAATTGAGCAATAAAAAAAAAAAAGAGTGTGATTCAGTGGATGTTCATGCACCGTAAGCAGATGAGTCGTTGTTGAAGGGCATTGTTTTTTTTTTTACTCAGCCCTGTATGCGTTGCGGTATGTTTTGGAAGCTTTGGGGAGCTGTTCCTCTCTGGAGCGATATGATGTTTTCACCTCTCCAGCATGGATCAACATCCCATCAGCTTCTGTCCCACACCACAGCACCGACTGCATTTACCCACTCTGCAGGCACTAAACCCAATAAACCACATGAATAACGGGACACTGAAGACTGGAGTAATGATGCTGAATATTCAGCTTTGTCACAGGACATAATTTTCATTTTACAAAATATACAATATAAAACTAAACAAGGAAAAATTGTAATAAATATCACAATATTACAGGTTTATTGCATTTCTGATCAAATAAATTCAGCCTTGGTTGAGCATGAGAGACATCTTTCAAAAACAATTTGACAACTCAAGAAGCCACTTGAAATGTTTTTTTCTGACATGAATGCACCATTAATTGAACCTAATGTCTGCTGGCTTGTACACATACGGTAACATACTGAATATAGTGTGCAAGTCGGGCCCTGTACTCTCTGTTGAGCTCCTTCAGATGATTCTGTAGTTCAGCGACTCAGTCTCGGCCTCCTTAGGGATGTTGAGTATGATCAGTGTATGCATGTAGACAGGCACAAATCCGTATCAGCCAACACATATAGCATTTCCGTGTGTGGACTATAATTTCTCACGCAGCCTTGCTGGGATAGCTCGTGTCGTGTGTTTTGAATTGGATCTATAATTCTCCGTTGTTGTTCTCATTGCCCAGTGTTCCACACTATGATGTAGGAACAGAGCCGACCACACAACTTATCAGCTGAACCTTCACGCCCAACGTCTGTGCTCAAACATTTAGTGACCACAGTGTATCACAGATTTTCCACTCATAAGATAAAGCTCCACCACATCCTGTATTAGATTGCAGCAGGTAGTGCACAGAGTATTTGTTTTACACTAGTCAACCCAACTTTAACTCGAGCGTCCCCTATGTACCAGATATTACGGTGTGCGCGTACAGCGCATTTTGGTGTTAACACACCCGACTTCTGGATTCCTGAACACACCTGCATCAGACGGTGTGTGGTCAGTGAGAGTAGAGGTGCATGTAAAGTGTTAGTTCTCTTGATCAGATTTCGGAGGAGTGAGGGTCCTATGATTTTGTGACTACAATCTCAGGAGTAATATTTTAAGTAATTCTATTATGAAATTGATATGAAATAGAAAGATTTTTGTAAAGTAAAATGTTTTCTTACGGTCTCTTTGTCAATTTAATGCATCCATGCTGAAGGAACTATGAATTTACTTTCAGAAAAAGAAAATCCTTATGACACAAATTTTTTAATAGTGGATTTAATATTATAAAGTTTTTATTTAGAAATGTTGATCTTTGAACTTTGTTCTATTCATCACACAGAATCAGTTTTTTTTTCCACAATACTGTTTTCAACATTGATAATACTAAGACAAGACCCCCTTTTTTTGAAGCAAGCAATTCAGCATTTTATAATGATTTCTGAACGGATCATGTGACTGGACAGACGGAGTAATGATTTTCATTTCAATTTATTTCAATAGTTGCAAAGGCAACATTTTACGTTAGTTTAATTTATTTTGCTTTATTTCAGCTTGATTTCAATTAATGAAAACGATTTTTTAAATCGTTAGGATTTAGGTTACAACACATGCCTGCTTCATCAGTTGAGAGGATAGGCTGTATAAAGCTGTATAAAAAGTCATAGCTTAACTTCTTATTTTTCCATGCTCTGTTGGAGTAGTTTTGTGTAATGACATATTCTTGGAAAGATTTGTTGCCGTTTTTCATCAGAGGCACACAAGCCACAAAAACATTAGATAACAGAACAACCCACTGAAGAGAGAATGTCTTTCCCTCACTCGGCGCTTTCATTTCTGTTAAAACCTCAAGCTGCACTGCTGTGAAAGGTTGTAATCTTGTGCATGAATATGTATTTGTGCTTTACCAAATGTTTCAAAGAAGGAAGTTTTCTATTACAACAGTTACCTTTGCGCAGTCGATCCTTTTGTTTTTGTCACGTTATTGGGTCACATGTATTTTGACTACATCATTGTGGTTTTCAGTGAATCAAGAAATTTTGGGACCCTTGTTCATGTGTATTACGTGTGTGTAACCCAAGATGGGTTGTCGATATCCCCCCCCCGCCTTCACCTCAACAGTGCCCCCCCACCGCGCCCACCCCCCGTACCCCCCCCCACTCGCCTCCCCGTCGCTCAATCCCCCCCTCCCCCGCCCCCCACCCTAGTTGGGTCGTGGTGCGTCTGTAGCTTTTCCTCAGGTTTTCTTGCTCATCTCTCAGGTTATTTCCACGCTCCTGCCCTTGAAAAACACACACGTGTATTAAAATCACACCATATTACAGTTATATCATAAATATTTTAGTAGGTGGCATATCGGCCAACAACAAAAGATTATGAAGAAGCAACAGAAGCAACGGTTTCTCTTCTTCATGCTGGTAGTAACCTCCAATTCCCAGAGAAAGGTAGCCAAAATAATATTCATGCAAAATAAAGTAGAGAACACTCGCATTCCTGCCAGTAGTATGCCCACAACAGTATCTTTGATCGACATCTGTAAACACAATGCATTATTAAAATTTCTTTACCACAATACAGTATCAGTAAAAACGATTACAATGCTCGATTACCTGCACTTTAATACCTCAGGTATTCTCCCACACTGTGCTATCACTGCAGATCACATCACACTCTGATTCCATCATAGTATAATTATTTTTGTTTTTTTACACTGTGTACAAATGCACTGAAAACTAGTGAAATCACATTTTACACATTCACTGTATATGGCCGTATGAAAAATAGGGATTATACAATAATCTAATTTAATCTAAGGCATATTTAAAACAAGAAGAAATATTGTTACACAAAATGATGTCACAAATGTAATATATAATCGCTCAGCATATTTGGATCTATGTAACACTGACATGAAGCAATATATACTATGTAACAAATCTATGATGCATGATCCTTATTATTTCGATAATATCAACTTGTGTAGTCACCCGCAATATATTTAAAGTTGGTTATATAAGTATATCCAACTTAATTTGCAGTCATTATGGTATTCTAGTGTTGTTAAGGGATATATGTTTTATAGCAAATCTCAAACTTGCTAACTGTTTATGTCGTTGAAAAAAGTAAAGTATCTTATTGCAAGATCTAATCTGCAAAATGGCAAACTATATAGGCGATGAAGGTATTTAGCTTCATAATTAACATCATGATTTTCTGTAAAGATTGCTTTTCCAAGACCTATGTGTATTTGAAAAGTGTATACAAATATAAATATTGACCCTTTATACTAGGAAACAAATAATTAATGATGATTTTTCTTACGTTTTTTCATGTGGGTTCTTGCTCTGTTTCAAACTCCTTGGCTGTTAAAACAGAATCAAAAACAGGTATTTAATATATAATTCTTTAAGTTCATTAGGAAATATTGTTGTTCCCCTTTTAGTGATTAGTGTGAATGATAAAAAGCAATGATCACTATTATTACTGTTCATACTCGTGTGTGTTCAGATCACAGATCAACTCTACATGTATATAGTATTAAAGTATTAAGGATAGTTCACCAAAAAATGAAAATTCTGTCAGTATTTACTTCACTCATGTCGGTCCAAACCCGTGGAGAAAACTACTACTTTGTCATCTTCGTACACAAATGAGATCTTTTTGTTGCAATCTTGAGTGCTTTCAGTCCTCCACTGTGAGTCTACGCAAATACCATTTTCAAAGCCCAGAACGGTAGTTGAAGGACATCATTAGAGTAATGGACCCTAAAGGTACCTTGACATGTGTCTGAAAATTCGCGTCCGAAATTTCTTACTTAAAAAATAAATAAGACCCACGTTATGTCAAATCACGCTTGCACACTGCCTCCGAACTTTGTCGTCATAAAAACAATCAGGATTCGGGCCGTCGATTTGTCTGCGTTTGTTCGCATCCGTAGCAAAGCAGTTTGAATGATGTTTGACAATTCAGAGCCTACGAATCCGAAATAGAAAAAACGCTACGAACATATCGGAAAATTTTTGTGCAAAGGGCTTTAACCTCAATTTTATGAAGCCCCGTGTGCATTGTTTACACAAAGAAACATACATCAACACTTTATTACAAAATATTAATCTTTACTGATGTGTCTCAGTTGCAGAGACTGTCAATGGAGGGACACAAAGCTCTCGATTCATCAAAAAGATCCTTCATTTTGTGTCTGAAGATGATAAAGGCAGGAATTTTCATGTTTGGGTGAACTACCTTATTCTACAGCGTCGAGCTTTACAAATATTTGTGTGGCCTTTTTAACTCAAATGGTTATTCAGGCCCTTGTAATGTAACTATTCTGCTAGCGGGCGTATTTGATCAAGCTGAGCATGTGTGTCTGGTCTCACACTGACTTGGCTCAGTGACGCCCTGGCTGATGAGCGATCGAACCCTCTCCACCTCAGCGTGTGTCGTGCGTCCGCTCTTTCCGAGGAGTGTGTCGTGTGTCGGGTGCGCGGGCAGAGCAGCTCAGCGTCTGCAGCTCTTCGGAGTCGTGGTGTTCCTCAGTTAAGCACTCCTCAAACGTCAGGAAGTTGCGTCTTCAGCACTGCGTACTCTTCGGCAGTCACGCTCGTTCCGTCAATGACTCTAAAACGGGCCGTGCGGCTGACAGTCCTTTCTGAGCCGATCACACTCCTTCTGAAGAGATGAGGCCGTTCCCTGCTGAGATAAACTGGGAAGAGAGCATGACGAATAATGTATGAGCGCTTTATAGTGAATCGAGTTTGTTTCTAATTGAGTAGTTTTGCAAACATTGGCAGTAGATATGCTTCCATCCAAAGTTGCAAATTTCATTATGCTCAGAACTGGATTATCGCGCATAAGACATTTGCAAAATAAAGCACCGTTTCCATGTTCATGTGTCAAGAGAACAAAATCGTCACTTTGGGAAAAAATTGGCAGCAAAATATCTGTAATTAACATGGAAGATCAGGAAGCAGTGTGCTCTTTTTCGTACATCACAAAAAAGATGAAAACACCAATAAACGCTGTCATGTTATTTGAGTTTGGAAAACTGATGTTTGGAACTTTTATTTCATTACATGCATATCGGAATGTTCAAACAACATTTGAGATGATTGTGCGATGCGATTGGTCACTGGGTAGTCAAATTATTCAAATCACATCCCTCTGTTGAGGAAGAGGTCACGTGAAGTTTTTTTGTTGCGCAATAGAGGGATTTATTCTGTTAAAGTGTTTCCATCTAGTTTATGTGCATGTCTTCTTTTTCGAATACATTTTTTTTAATTCATGTGCATTCTGTGCATTTTCATCCCGCTTTTTTTAGCAGGAACCCCAAAATTCACATAAAAAGAGTTATTGAGTTATTGATCTGAATAAATATTGAACTGACTTGAGCTGAATAATGACACTATTGTCTTTTTAGAGTTGCTTTACAGCAGAATTAGTCTCATATTTGATGAAGTTTGCAGCACTGATTCTGTTATTTCCGTTTATTACTGAAGCTGCTTTAAAAAATATCTGTGTATTATATAAAGCGCTGTATAAATAAAGGTGATTTGACTACTTTCTCTGCCCATTGATCATGGGTGTGTACTGGACTTACCATGTTTTTCAGTTCAAAGATCTCTGCTTCATACCTCTCTCTCATTTTATTGGCCTCAATCTGCACATCAACAAGGTCTTTTGAGATCTGAAACACATACACATTATAATATCAGGAAAATCAAGTGCAGCATTTTTATAGGCAGACATCAGGCAGATCCCATATTTCCAGGCTTGTTTCAGTTCTTACCTTCAGTTGTCTTCCTCACACTGGACCAGTTTGACAGACAGGTCGCTCTTTGACGCAGCCTGCTGACCCAGTTTGTTCTGGGCCGAGTCAAGCTTACTGTACAGCACTTCATTTCGTTCCCGCAGCTGTACCTGTACAGTATATAAATCAATGCAGTTAACACTATAATCAACATTCAACATGATAACGTTTAGTGCAGGAGGTTTCACCTTTACAGACCATACAGTTCCATTACAATTTGGGGTCTGAAAGTCTCTTCTGCACCAAGAATGCACTTATTTGATCAGGCAGTAAAAACAGTAATATTGTGAAATATAATTTCAATTTTAAAAATATATTTTACAATGTAATTTATTCCTGTGATGCCAAGCTGAATTTTAAGCATCATTACTCCAATCTTCAGTCACATGATCTTTATTTTGCTGCTCAAATCAATATTGAAAGAACTAACAGCATTTATTTGAAATAGAAATCTTTTGTAACATTAAAAATGTCTTTACTGTCACTTTTGACCAATGTGTCCTTGCTTAATGAGAGTATTAAGATTAAAGAAACACTTTTGAATGGTATTATATATCTTTCTCACTGACTGACCCCTGATTAAATACACTGCGTTTATAGCGCTATAATATTACAACCCAATTATTAAGCATTAATTCCTTCATATGACAAGAAAATAACTTACAGTTTCGTCAGTCAGAGAGCGAATTTGCTCCTTAAGTTCGTTAATTGAGCTCTGTTTACTCGTGGAGTCCATGTTCTGCAGCTGTCAGAGGTGTGTGTGTCTGGTTTCTATAAACACACGAGTCTCCATGGGCGTTTATAATGAACTTCACTCTCACAGAGAAACAGAAAACTGTGTGTGAGGGAGCTCCAGCTGACGTATGAATCACATCAAACGATTCTCATCAGAGTTGCTCATTTAAATTATGTTAAAGTCCCTCTGTGGTTAAAAAAAAAATCAAGATTTTATTGTTGCTTATGTCTATGTGGTGTTTGTAATATGCTTGTAATAAGACAAACCATGTGCAAATTCATGTCAACATCATTGCTTCCCTCCCCCCTCAAAAACGCGGTTTGAAGTTGCTGGTGTTTCTGACGTCTCAAACTACTTTGCAACCAATCACGTCAACGCGTGGATCTCTGAACCGCTGTGAGTGAGTGAGGTGAGGCGGGGCTTATTTGCATATTCATAGAACCGTGTATACTAAATGAGGCAAGGGTTTAGTTACAAGCAAGCTATTTTAAAGCATTCAGAATTTTTTTTCTTTGAAAAAAGATATAATTTGGGTGATCAAAAATGAATTTTATGTGATAAAATTATTGACTACAGGGGGACTTTAAAAATAGATGTTTATTTCTATCAATATTTGCAACCATTTCTATAAACATTTAAAACATACCAAAAGTACATTTAATATGAAGTAAATGCCTGGAGAAGCAGAAAGCAGTCAAATCAGACTGTACTTACATTTACTATCAGCTCTGTTTGTTGTGGAAACAGTTTTGCTGAATTGTTCAAATCAAATGAAAAATCTTGATTCTGTATATTTGCCTTGTTAATGCATGAAAGCGAATTAATTGTGCTAACAATTTTGGGTATATTGACTCTTTGTATCTATTAACTGAACAGATTAATTGAAATAAAAATTTGGTAAACGGAATTCCAGCAGTGGTAAACATCTTTGTCCAGTTAAATTCAGTTTAATTTGAACACATTTATTAAAACTAGAAATTCAAAATCGAACACGAATTTTCAAAAATAGGTTATGCAACAAACTGAACTGAAATTACAAAGAACTGAGAGTACAATAAAGCCTATTATTAATAAAACATTTTTTTTTAAAAAAGGGAAAAAAAAGAAGAAATAACTGAATCACTTTTGAAAAAATGTTAGAAAGAAACTACTCGCTGAAAAGAATCGAACCTGCACGCAATGATTTGAAAAAATGTAAAGAACTGATCAGAATAGGATTTGGAAAAATGGGATACGATACGACCACGACCGTTACCGTTCAAACGTTGTCTACGAGGAACAAGATCTATCGCAATCTACTTCGACTGATGTTCTATATCTTACACAAAATTGATAAACTACATGTACATTTGACTTTGAGTTCATATTTGACTTTCAATTCACTCAAAAAAGCAACATGATTAAATAAATGTGTAGAAAATTTATTAAAATGTATACAAGATATATGATACAAAGGTAGCAGTACAAGTCTGGTCATTAAATAATTTGTAAATTGTACTTAAATATAGTGGTTCCACTGGATTGTTTTTGAAAAGGCCACACACACACACACACACACACACATCACATACATAAGTGCATCCTGGGCATTCACACACACAAGCTACTCTAGTTAAGGCAGCCTGCAAAGCGGCTTTAACAAAATCACACATCAACTTTCAAAGACGTCCCATTTACTGGCAGTCCCATAGAAATATGGCACGTTTTTTAAAATGGGGCAGCAAACCAAGACTCAGACAGGCAGACACTCTTGTAGGCTAGTCGTGTGCATTTTTATATGCATTGAGAAAGCGTGTGATTATCTGCAGGTATCCTGATGACCACCTTTCTAAGCAAGTCGTTCTCTCAATGATTGATGTTCTCATCTTCCTCCACCTCTTCATCATCATCGGCAGCATGGGCAGCGTTTGTATTTCCGTAGACCAGGCGGATTCCAGCAGCGTTTTGTAGAGCCTCCAGACTGGTTTGACTCACATATAAACTCACATTTATGTTGGGACGTGTTGATCTCAATTCCTCTATTTTACTCCATGCCTAATAATACACATAGAAAAACACAAAATTATAGAACTGGAATTTCTGAAAAATAACATTAAAGAAAATGAACTAAAAAAAAGTAGTACACAAAACTTTTATTTGTAACTTAAATGTGCATGGCTTCCGGTGTAATGCACTTCTTATTATTTTATTATAGTCTTGATAGTGGAGACTAGTATTTGTTATTATTATTTTAATTTATTATTACTGTTATTATTATTAATAAATGAATACTGGATTGTAGTGCAAGTAGTTTTACCATTGACTGCACTTCTAGTTATTTACCAATAGAGGCTAATGAATCAGAAATCTCGCACATTCACAGAAAATATTTTGTGATTTGCACGAATATATAAGCAACTCAAACTTGGATCGGCACTTCTTTAGAAAGTACGGTAAAATGTGCATGGTTTTTAGCTGATGTCATTAATTCAATGAAACATGTAGGGTGATGATTTACCTTAGATGAGCGGGGGTGAGTGTTCAGTGTAATTGTGCAAAGTGAGTGCAACTAAAGCAGCTAATGAATGGGTCGCTATGAGCCAACTCCTCAGAGAGACCATTTGCAAGTACATGAAGTACATGTTTGTAATGATGCAAGATGAATGCAAATGCACCATGTTTCAGAAGAATCAACCAGACCAATGCTGCTGGGGCGCGGGAACATTCGTACTCTGATATCCCATAAAACACAACATGCCATGAACCTCAATATTTAGATACCTGCTGGAAGTTGCCATGATGGCAGTAGTACTCAACCAGGAACCCATACACATCTCCAATACGCACTGCAGGGTCCAGATCCTTCTCTTCCAGCAGAGACTCACACACACGCACCGCTTCTACTGGATCTTCTTCATGCATCCTTGACACACACAAATACATTTGCAAATGCATGCACAGGTGTTGAAAGAATGCACAAATTAAATGCTAGTATTTCATCGGTACCTGCGTGCCTGAATGAATCTCTTGATGAGTCCGAGTTTGTGTGTCAGGATGAGGATCCTGCTGTCAGCCTCGTCTCCACTGCGACCCTTTGCTTTAGCCAGGCACTTGCATGCCTCCGTCAGAGCTCCATACGCCTTCTCATAATTCTGATAATCATCAATTTCCACCTGTAAACAAACACGACCGTAGTCATCACTGTGTTGAGGAATCATTGAGATATTGATTGGATGACAGTGCTGCAGGACACACACTGGCTCTCAGTACCTCAGCACAGGCCTCATAAAAGCCAGCGAGCAGGTCGAGTGCACGTCCTTTTGTGTAGAAGCCGATGATGTTCTTCATGATCTCCGGGTCGTTCCTCCAGTCCAGAGACTGCAGGTAGTTGGCTGCCATTATGTAAATTTCCTTCTGTCTGGAAACGCCTGCGAAAAACACTATTTTCTCTGTATCGCCGGATTTCAACAGCGCTCGCATCGCCTGTCAAAGACAAGAACAGATAAGAAAAGAAAATCTTGATTTATTTGCTTTGAGAAGAGGCTGGTGAAGACCTCTTTCAGGATGAGAGAAGATATAAATAATATAGATATAAACAAGAAATAAACAGCTGGTGAAAATGTGCAAATAAAATGCAATTTGGTGCTGATGATGTTTTTGATTATATTGCCAAAAAGTAAGATGAAATTTTGATAGCATCTCAATATGAATTTTATAACAGTACAACAGACTACTTGCACATAGTACATAGATTGTGTGCAACAGTTTTTTCTGCAACAAAGTTTGATCATTTGGATAGATAAGGCCTTAGATATTCATATATCAAAAATGATACAGTAGTAGGTTTTATAGTGTAAATTTGAGCTGCAATTATTTTAATTGAAGAAGTGATTAGGAAGAATGTGAAATTATATGAGTAACATGAAACTAGCAACGTGTAGGAAATTGATTGGGAAAAGGTCGATTCTATTATTTAGCATCATTATATACAAATATTTAACCACAAATGCCATGATTGACCAATCAGAATCATGTATTCCAGAAAGCCATGTCATAACAAGATTACGCAAAATGACAGATATTTGATCTACTCCAATCTTTGATGATTAAATCAGCTGTTGCTTTGAGCAGAAGCCAAACCTTGGTCTTGTTTCCAGCTTGTGTGTATTTCTTAGTGGCTAGGTGGTAGTTGCCCTGGCGCATGCAGCAGTCTGCGATTTTCTCCAACAGCTCCTTTCGCTCGGCCTCAGACAGATGGGTCGAGTCTTTTGACACCGTCAGACTTTCAGCCAGATCTTCTGTGATGTTCAAACTCTGGTCCAAACACAACTGGAGCGCCTCATGGTACTACACGAACAAATTCATATGCATACAGTTACAAAACACTCTGCTGTGATTCCTACAATTAAAAAGGCTTCTGTTTGCATGCATACATGTTATGAATATGACTGAATGTATGACAGTGTGTGGTCAGTGTTCACCTTTTTGGCAGCCACCAGCAATTCCACAGCTCTCTGGTACTGAGCATGTTTTATGAAGAAATCTGAGCAGCGTGCTAGTAAGGCAGGGTCGCTGGTCTCATTCAGGTCCTCTGCGATCAGCTGCAGAGCTCCAAACTGCTCTGTGGCAAAAGCTAGTTCTAAAGCCTTAGAGACGTGACCTGCCTGGACCGGGGAAATGAACATGTGTTACATAAGTGATCAGCACCACCTAGTGGTAAAGTTTGACACTACATGTTTCTGAATGTAAAATGACACATCATAGTGAGAAAGTACCTTATGATAAAGCATAACAGCTCGGTCCATGTGCGTTCCTTTCTCTTCATAATACATGGCTGTGTCCATCATGTCTTCTGGATTGCTAAGCACGCCAGATTCATGAGTTGCTCGTCCAAGTTATTCTCTTTACACAGTCGGATGGCGTTGTTATATGCTTGTGCTCGTGTGTAGAAGTGCACCGACTGGCTGATTTCATCCTGACCCTCGTACTGTCGTGCAACATGATAAGATGCTGCTCTGTTCCCCGTCTCATTGGCTATCTCACTCGCCTGAGAAATATACAGATCAGCATGAAGCATTCAATACATCGGAGAAACTTCAATGAAAATTCATGAAACATACCTTCTGAATGTTTCCTAGATAACAGTGCACGCGCACTTGAGACAGGTAGTCCTGAGCGAAGGCGTAGTAATGCAGCGCAGCCTCCATGTCTGATTGGCTCTCCAGATAATGACCCCACCACTTATACAGATCCCTGTCCAATCACACACACCAGACAACGGACAGTGGGAATATGAAAGCCATGTCAGACTGCAGGGGCCATAATCATGAATCATCTATGCATAGCAACTCACTTGTCTTTCATTTTATTGATGTAGATCTCCAATGAAACATTGTCTTCCATCAGCATTCTCGGAACTTCAAACCGATGTGTGTCTGACTTCTCAAAACTATTGAGTGGGAAAGAAAAAAGTAACAGACCACAAAGAGATTTTACTTCTTTTTTGCAGCTATCTGAGCAGCATATAGAAATTATTTCTGAATGATTATGTGACCCTGAAGACTTGAGTAATGATGCTGAAATTTCGACTTTGATGACAGGAATAAATCATTTTACTATCTTTTTACATAGAAAACAGTTACTTTAAATCAACATGTACCACTGCCAAATTTTCTATATATTTTAATAATTATGTTCATAACTTATTATCTCATTGTTTATGCCTAAAACTAATGCATAATGTTATCAAACTGTATGATTTGTATTATCTTATATTTATTTCTGAGAAATGGACATTAATTAGACTTTCACCTCTGATAACAGATCACTTCAAATTGTAATGTAGATACATGCATCTTCTGTAATGCTGCTTTGAAAAGATATGTATTGTGAAAAGCACTATACAAATAAATGTGAATTGAATTGAATTTGTCAAATATTTCATTACTGTTTTTGCTGTATTTCTGGTGAGCATAAGAGATTTCTTTCAAAAAAATTTTTTTTTTAATGGTAGTGTTTTGAACTTCGTAATGGTAGTGTATGGTGTCCCATAGCTTTCTGATTTAATAAAGAAGTTACAAAAGCACAAAAAACAAATCCCTTTGTGACCTCAGTGTGGATGTGAGCAGTGATGGTGTGTGAACGTGACACTCACTACACCAGCGCTAGGTTCTTGTCCCCCATGGCCTCCAGGTGTTTGGCGTAGCTGTAGTAAGTGGTTCGGAGGTGAATGCGGTCGTGTGTTTCTGCTGTCTCTACCGCCTGCTGCCACTGACCTGCCGCCTGATAAAACTTATTCAATAAATCAAACCTCCCGCATGACTTATACAAATGCTCGGCATCCTCCTGCGAAAAAAGGGAGAGATGCTGCGATAAACCCAAATGTTTAAATCCAAATGTTTAGTTCTTGTTATTGTACTGAACGAGACAGAGAGGCTCCAAGTGCACAAGGTTTATTTAGATAACGTTGTGTTTGTGTGATTTAAACACAACATGAAACGTCATTTGCGATGTATTCCATAATGTGACGTACCTCAGAGAGAAACATACACTACATAAAACAGCAGAAAAGTTGTTCCAGAGGTGGAGAAAGTTAATAGATTTTAGATACAAGATTATGATAACAAACTTTCCTTTCTTAATAATTATGCATACTACTGAATGTGCACAATGAGAATGGGAACATTTATTATGTTAGCAAAATAGGTAATATTTGTCAAACTTTGTCAATGTTTGTGTGTCTTACCAGCATACCCAGCTGTGTCGCCAGTACGGCCACCTGTGCCTCCAACTCCGGCTCTTTTTCAGCGTCCCTGAGAGCACGAGCAGCCCGTGCGTTCCCCATGTTCCCCAGACACACACGCGCCACGTCCAGACGACGACTCTTCACAACATCCGCGCCATGTTCTCCCACACCGCCTCACTGGAGATCATATACATGCACACATTTTACATGAACACGTATGAATTTGGCAGATGCTTTTATCCAAAGCGACATTGCATTGAAGGTAATATTTTATTTCATGCATTCCCTTGAAATCTAACATATGACCTTGGCATTATGTCAAGGTCATAGGTTCATTGCTATTGACATTCTACTGTTTGAGCTATAGGAAAAATAAATAAAAAAACATTATATATAATATTCAGACGTCTTTTTTCTCAACACTTTAAGATCTGCACTGTATAAAATTGTGGATACATGCACTGAAACATAACATGAAGCATCAGATCTGTCTTAAAATGGTGTAAGGATGTGTTAAAGATGATATTCACGCAGTCTTTTGTCTCTTCGGCACTCAGCAGCTGCACTTTGAGTGTTTCTGCTCTTTCTCCTTTCGTTCCACCTCATGAGCGAACCGTTTCAGCTATGCATGGAATGACCCCATCAACATCCAACACTCTCTCTCACACATTCCCTCTCTCCCACTCGCTTGGCCCTTCGTGCCCTCGCTCCTTTTTTTATCCAGTCCCATCTGGTCTTAATTTATCCAAAATACCCCTGTTCTCTCGTCTTTTTCGCTCCGTTTGGTTTTAGTAGATACAGATGTGGGCTGTTTATTATAGTTAGGCAACAGGAAATTCCCTGAATCTTTGGGGGCCCAGAATTGAGCAAGAAACAACAGAAAAGTAGAGAGAGAAGCAAATCCAACCAGGATGAGTTATGATTCTCCCTTTAATTGGATAAAGATGAAGAAATTAAGTAAATTTTTACATTGTTCTGGGTATGTGCCTTCTTCAATGTACATCTGTAGGATTTTTTCACTTGTTTAATAGTCCAGCAGGTGAAAATGGTTCATTTGATCACTATAACAGAACAGCTCTCCTCAATAACACACTATTTGAGGAATCATTCATGTCTGGAGTGCAAACGCTACAGGACGATGCACAAGCTGAACTTTAATACTTAGTGCTACAGGTAAATTTCACTAAATACATGATATTATATCTCTCGCTCAATTAATAACCAGCTACTGAGTCAAAGAGAGAAAGAGGACGGCATGGCATTCTGTTCTGTCTTTTCCTTCCAGGAAACACATCCTGTAGCTGGAGTAACGTGTTAACCACAGTGTGTGTGTGTGTGAGAGAGAGAGAGAGAGAGAGAGAGAGAGAGAGAGAGAGAGAGAGAGAGAGAGAGAGAGAGAGAGAGAGAGAGAGAGAGAGAGAGAGAGAGAGAGAGAGAGATGTATTCCCAAGTACTCCCTACCCTCCCAGTTCTTCTGAGCTTTTCAGGGATGAAGTACACACGCTCGCACGTGTACATGGGAAACTGGTTAGGATGAGTAATCTGAGATAAAGAAGTGAGAAAGAACAAAAAGCACAGAGACCGCATCACGTAGATATTCCTCAGCGTTCCCAGCAGGGAGACGTGGAGAAAAAACGACCCAGCGCACATCTGCAGGAGAAAGGGGGAGGAACAGACCGTTGAGCCGCAGACAAGGATTTAAAGAAAGCGTGCTTGTTTATGTGATGGCCTTGGAGGTCCAGCGTCCAGCCCTACGAGCAGCATCGGTCCCGGACTCTGAGGAAGAGGGCTAGAGACTCCTCAAGACACAAGAATGAGTGGCGATGTCCTCTAGCTAACCTCTTACAGCGTTCATGCCGCTCTGCGTTTAGCCTGCACGTGTACCCGTGGACGTTTCAGGTATTTGAGAGGCGTATGGCCGTTCGCAGGCTGGTGGCGGTGGCGGCGGCGGTGGCCCTGCTTTCTCTGGTGCTCAACAACGTGGCGACGTTCAGCTCTAACTGGGTGTTACAGGTGCTGGAGGACGGACGGAGGAGAAGTGTTGGGCTCTGGAGAACATGTGCGCACGAGGACACACACACTCACGAGCTCACACCCTGCCAGAGACTCAGCTGGGGATCGGAGTTCGGGGGTACCAGGAGTCACGCAGCACTGTCAAACGTGAGTCTCCGTGATACAGCTAGAGCGTGTGTACTGTGAGTAAGGGAATAGACGTTAATACGACCTCTGCAGCAAATCAACAGATTTATGCAATTTTTTATGCCCTTTGTTACTAAATTTAACAGAAAAAGTTACAACTTTTATTAAGAAATATTATAATTTTCAACGTATCGTACATTCAGTTAGATATTTACTAAACATAAATCAATATATTTTATCTATATATAATTTCAGTGCCAAGCATGATACAAAATTAATGTCTTTTTGAAAGACATTAAACACTGAAAAAAAACCCACTTAAAATGTGACTAAGTACATAATGTTTAGTAGATCATTTGTGAATTCATTAAAAAAATGTATAAAATGTCATTAGTGTACGTTTCATAAATATATTTTAAGTCAACATCAACTTTGCTAATATAATGATTCATAGAATGTTACTTTAAAATAACTTTCAGTAAGTTATTATTGAAAGCGTTACCACTCCACAAAATGTTTTATATATATATATCATTTTGTGAAGAAGAAAACGCTTCACAAAGGAGAAGAGCCACAAAATTTGCAAAAAAGCGTTACATTTTTTACAGACATTTTGTGTATATGATTGCGTGTATGAACTGCTTGCATTCATAAAAAAACTATTTAAAATATGAGCTTAAGAGTCATGTCATGGACATGTCTAGAGCTCTTTTATTTAGATGTCTGGCTAGTATTAAACCATGGCAACTATCACTGGAAGAACAACCTAGCAGAGATTTGCTGGCCTGTAGCAATGCAGCCTGGCACGTCTGTCCATCTATCCTGATTTAGAAATAGGAAACGGATGGACACAGTGAAGGATTGTGTCTTTCAGGAAGTGGACACCCACATTGGCAAAGTTGTGTCTTATGCACATCTGCAGCTGGATCTTCCTTACAATGATTCAGATGTTCTACACACACACACACACACACACACACACACACACACACACACACACACACATACTTTTTTTAAAGTTATAAATAAAAGATTACAGGAGTACGAGTTTTACAAGAAAATACCATTTCAGTCTTTAGATTTCATGCTTAATTCATTGTTTCTTGCCATTTCTTTGTAATTACTTGTGAAATTTCTGAGTGAATTTTATTTTCAGTGCATGTACATGTTGGGTTTGAATCACTTAAAAACCATTGAGCAATAATATTTTTTCTTTGCTGTTTACAGTTCAGTTTGACATGATGCGGGCATGTAACCTGATGGCCACGGTGGCTCTGACCGTGGGTCAGCTAATTCTTCCTGTTTGGGTTATTGGAGATAAGCCACATTACCCAGGATTCTCAGTGGTGGGAGGAGGCCATCGCAGCCCTGTTCCAGTTAGCCAGTGAGTGTTCAAACCTGTTTGTACAGTCAGTAACAAACACTAACAGCCTCTTTGAGGAGCTTCAATAAGCCTGACAGAAATACAACACGCCTTCAAATAACACATTAATTCTTTAATATCTAAGCCGCCTGTCCTTAGAGATACGGTCTCTATTGTGTTATGTTTGTTGTTCTGCATTTTGGGAAAGGAAAGATGGAGCTTTGAGGATCTATAACAGAGCAAACATCAACAAAGCAAAGCAGCTTGAGCACAGCGACTACACACAATTCAACAGGAAACAACAGAGTCCTGGCCAGAGGCCCGCTGACAAATTAAATGAACTCCCAGTTGGGACTAACACAGGCCCGTGTCTTCAAAACTTTCTGCTGATGTCCTATGAAAGTGTGCTGGCTGTGATGTTATCTCGTTTTATCGCGTGTTCACTTTGAATGGTTTGCGCATCCTTCATCTGCATGGATGTTTAAATACTGACTGGCATTCTTAATGTAAAGCCACACTTGTTGATGGGCTTCTAGTGAATGTGTAGTTGTGAATGTTGTAAGTAATGATCTGCAAATTGATGGCGTATTTTATAAATAAATAAAAGGACATTACAAAACACCCAGAACATTCTAGCAACACCCAAGCAACCGCTCAAAACACCCTAGTTACATAGTAGCAACCACATAGAACATCCCAGCAACACCATAGCAACCTCCCAGAAAAGCCTAGCATCCACCTGACAACACCCTAGTACCCACCTAAATCACCCAACATGGTGTATATTATAAATAAATAAAATAACATTACAAAACACCCAGAACATTCTAGCAACATCGTAGCAACTCCATAGCAACCACCCTGAACACCCTAGCAGGTGCAACCACTTAGAATACAGTAGCAACTGCCAATAACACCCTACCAACAACCTAGCAACTGCCCATAACAACACCCTAGCAACAACCTAGAACACTCTACTGGAGTTAGTAACACTCTATCTTACTAACCACCCAGACATAAGGCTACAGGATTTTTTGGGGGAAAAATCGAATTGCAATTTCATATTATAATTACTAGAATTTATATTATTAATTCTACATAATATATAATATAAATATTTGTTAAATTAAATCATAGCCATGATTTAATTATTCGCACTAAGCCATGTTGTGATTTCAGTTTTATTTTAATTAAACATGCTGCCCTACTAGAGCACCCTAGCAGGTACATAGCAACACCTTAGCAACCACCCAAAACACCCCAGCATGGGGTGGCACCAAATTTTGCACAGGCAAGCACGACTCACGTTTTATTCATACATGTAAATATGTAGTTAATAAGTATTCTTTGATCACACCCACTGTTTTCTTAACCCCGGGTCATTTTTTATAGCCACCCTGTCAATTTCCTGTGTTATTAGAAAAAGTTATTTTCAAGTTTCATCAAAGATGTCTGTGACTCCATGGTCTGGCTTTTGTGATGTAGTGCTACGATGGTGGTCTGCTACTAGTGTAGTATATCAGTACAGCAAATAGTGCGCACTGCCTGTGAATGTGTGCGTTGTTTTAAGTGTGACAATAGTTATTTTTAGCTAAACAGGGTCCAGAGCACCAGCGGCTGCCGCACAGCTCCAGAGAGCGACAGTCAGGCGCCAGGATATCCCTGCTCAGGACGAGGAAGTGTCTGTAACTACCTGTTATGCAAACCCAGAGCCGCAGAGGAAAGACGGGGAGGGGGTGTGTGACAGTAAGGAGTGGGGTAGCCGAGTGTCAGAGTTATTAGACATGGACTTGAACGGGAATTGATGATATTTTAAGAAGCGCAGACCGATACAGTAGAAAGAAAAGTGGATGTGTGTGACGCCACAGAGGAACACTTTTCATCAGGACAGTTCTAGAATCTCTCAAAATGTGTGTAAATGTGTGTGTGTGTGTGTGTTATGGGTGGAGGAAACAAGTGTCCTGATTAACTGTCCCTGCAATACTGTTTCTGTTTACACAATCTCAAGGAACAGACTATGTCTGACAAAATGAAAACAATTATGTCCTCATACTGCCATATAAATTATAAACAAGCACAAACTGCTTTCCTGAAGTAAACGGGGGAAACCCAAACAGATGCAGGCAAACCATCAAGTCTTTATAAACATCCATACGTAACCCAGACTTTGCTACTGTAACATGCGGCACATGCAAAGGCAATTTTGCATAGTTTAAATGCTCTGACTAGACACATTCACACAACGGTGCCA
This sequence comes from Meda fulgida, assembly GCA_030578275.1. Taxonomy (NCBI): domain Eukaryota; kingdom Metazoa; phylum Chordata; class Actinopteri; order Cypriniformes; family Leuciscidae; genus Meda; species Meda fulgida. The sequence continues at coordinate 3,451,859 of CM060639.1, forward strand.
TTGAACAGGGACTTTCCCCAGGACAGTTGCTCAAGGGCACATTATAGAGAACTTTGTGTTAAAGGGTTTGTTCACCCAAAATGAATATTATCCCATTATTTACTCACCCTCAAGCCATCCTAGGTGTATATGAGTTTCTTCTTCCAGACAAACACAATCTGAGTTATATAAAAAATATCCGGGCTCTTCCAAGCTTTATAATGGTAGTGAATGGTACCACAGATTTTGAAGCCCAAAAAAGCGCATCCTTCCATCATAAAAGTATTCCATATGATAATAAAGGCCTTCTGAAGCAAAGCCATGTGTTTTTGTGAGACAAATATCCAGATTTATAACTTTATAAACTATAATCACTGGCTTCAGGTAACGGCCATACACAAGTCTAGTTCCGGCGCATGATGTACGTGGAAGCGTAGAGGATAGAGCAAAACAGAACACTGGTCACAAATTAGAAGTCTAAAATGAGAATTTTTAAAGAGAATTGTCGGCGGATTTCGATATAAGAGAAGAGGATCGCGAGAGGCATCTACTCTCACCTAAACTTACGCTACTCCTACATCTTACGTCATATGTCGGGCCAGAGGTCACTCTTCCAACGGAGACTAGACTCGCGTATGACCGTTACCAGAAGCCAGTGATTACTTAAGACAACAACAGAATTGTGACATTCTTATGCAAGAAAAATGATAAAGAACATCTGATTGATGTTTGTCTGAATCCTTGACGTGATGTTTTCAATCCCGATGGCTGTCAGGACATCAATAACTGACTAAATGTCATATTACTTCATGAAGAATCAGTACAATCAGCAACAACAGAGAATATTCTAGCAACCACAGTGCAACATCACCTGGATAGAACACCCTAGCAAAGCCCTAGCAACCACCTGCAACATAGATGCTTCCATTCATAATGGCTGACAGGAAGTCAAGTGCGTCCCAATTAGCGTAATTATGCATTATTCTATGCCGTTTTGTGGGTAGTGAGTTCACACTGAAAAACTCAAAATAGAAAAAGCACACTTTTAAATGTGTGCACCGGATGAAGCACTTAATTAACTGAGTGTGGAATGTTGGACACCTCATGCACTCGACTGGCACAGCTTTAATTGTGTAGCGGAGGGGGAATGACAAAATAACCTTATAAAATTCATACACTACTCGATTGAGTACATAGTGCATAAGCACATAGTGTATAGTGTGTAATTTTGGACACAACTAATGACTGACAAAATGTAATATTACTTCATGAAAAATCTGTCAAATAAAAACCTATTAAAAAATCAGATTTATAAGCAGTGTAATCTACAGGACAGAATTAAATCCATTTGTTCAGACAATGTTTGGTATATCTACAGTATAGTTGTAAGAGAGAAATGTCACCTCTGCTCTAGTCCATCATGACATCTCACCACAGTGCTGAACTCATTATGTGAATTAGACAACATAAGTGTCAGAGTCTCCATTTATATATTGAAACTGAAACCACACACCTGTCCTCCAATTCAACTTTAAATACACACTGAATGCCACATGAGTGTAAAAGAGAGAATTCAGACAGCTGTATATATGACTGCACTCTATGATTGATGTTAGGGTCATGTCATGTGCCAAAATGACAAAAAACTTGAAATATAATCTGACGGAAACACATTTCTAAAATTGGACTAGGGTGGATATATGAATGTGATTTGTATCAGGTCTGTAAACATCATGTTTTTCATGGGTGGTTTTTCTGTTACACTACAGTCTACAAACAAGTAACCAGATCTGAAAGTTTAGTTGATATATCTTCATTTGATATATCAAGAACAAAAAAACAATTTTTGTTGTCTGTCTCAACAAAACTGATCAAGAATAAACAGTCCATGAGAAAGAAAGTGAGGGGGAGGGGGAGAGAGAGAGAGAGAGAGAGAGAGAAATATGTAAAGCAAAGAGAGAAAAACATATGTTCCTGATATAAATTTAATCGAGCCTGTTATTGTACATCATGTTCTGGTTCAATTGTACGAGCGTGTGTGAGTAAGAATTGTCAGATGAAACTGAATGAAATGGAGGGAAGGAAGGAAGAATGCAAGGATAGAGGAGAAAAGGAAGGAAAGGGGATGACATCGGGCCAAAAAAAGCTGCATTCAGAATAAAAACAGAATGAACAAATGACTCGCTAGCTCTTGTTTCTGCCTAAATAAAACACGCGTGTAACATGATCTGAATCCTGTAACTTTTTCCATTTCATTGCTCTCCTGCACTCAATTCATCTCACATCCTCTGCGTTCTGTATTTCTGGGAATCCACTGTTGTGTTTTCAGGCCACAGTTATTAATAACACATGTCTTTACAGGAAGTGGGAGACCTACTACTCCTATTAGTCAAAACCAGCCAAAACCAACTCAAATCCGTCAAAAGGGAAGAAGATTGAACTATTATTATGGTTGTGATGAATTAAAGGAATGTTTCAGGTCCAGGCTCTATGGTCAGCTGTGACATGCCGTCTAATACCAAAGGAAATAATTCAGTTAGTAAAAAAAAAACAATACAAATGGTGTTTACAATAATGCACTTCCAATAAAAGTAAATCTACTGAGAAACAGCTTCAGGAGTGTCTAAAAGAAAAATGTGCAGCTCAAAAATATGTGCTCTCACTTAACTGAAGACCAACATGGTATTCATCAAGTGAGCATATCACGAGAAATACAAGCTATGACATTTGATATATAAACTGCACGGAAGACTTGTTCACAACAAGACCAGTAACATGCATTAAGAAAAATAAATCTGAAGAATATTAATTTATAAAAATGTACAAAAGTGCAATTTCCCAAAATTTAAAAGTTAAAAAAGTTCAGGCAAAATCATTATTTCAAAAACCTTAAAATCTAGGAAAAGGTCATTAAAGAAATATGGTCAGATTTTTTTTCTTTGATCACTCCCTTAAATAAGATGTCAAAAAGATCTTTTTAAATGGGGAACTATGATATTCAACACCCTTAATTTCAATAAAAGCCTAATTTAGGTATAATTTGATTTGTTTTATTCTATATAACCTATTGAAGTTTAATGGTGATATTTGGCACAAATCAACTGATATTTTAATGATATTAAAAAATATATATTTTGTATTTTAGAAGTTATTTTGCATTACACATTAAAGAAGAGCTAAATCCATCAAATAATGTGATAAGTCGGCATTAAATGAAAATTCACTCTATTTTCTAAATGCATGCATCCTAAAAATTACAATTTACAAATTACAAATGATGCTTTGGCTATATTTTCTTGTGAAACTAAGTCCTGTCTCTGTCTCGGCAGGTTTTGTGCTGGTGATTGGCCTCGTGACATTCTACAGGATTGGCCCCTACACTCACCTGTCCTACTCTTGCTACGTAAACATTGCTGCATGCTTGTTTGCCACGCTAGCAGCTGCCATGCTAATCTGGAATATTCTGCATCGCCGCGACGACTGTCTGTCACCGTCTGTCATTGTCATCAGTCGATCTTTGACCACACCTTTCAGGCCAAGCCTAGACAATGACTACGTAGAGTCACCGTGCTGACACACAAAGACACATCTCACCTGAGACAAAAGACATGATGGATATTTAGATGGGATGGACACAAAAGCCCATGGAGAGGATTTCAATCATTTTATGTGAAAATGATCTTCTGCTTAAAGGGACAGTTTACGCAAACATGAAAATGAGCTGTTAATTTACTCGCCCTCAGGCCATCCTGTCTTTTTTTCTTCTGTAGAACAGTTAAGAGGATTTTTAGCTGAAACCGAAGTCCTTGGTGATTCATATACTGGGGCGGCAGTGGCTAGGTGGTTCATGTAGGTTGTCTACAAACCGAAAGGTTGGTGGTTCAATCCCTGGTTCCACCTGACCAAGTGTCGAGGTGTCCATGAGCAAGACACCTAACCCAAGCTGCTCCCGACGAGCTGGATGGCGCCTTGCATGGCAGACACTGCCGTCGGTGTATGAATGTGTGTATGAATGGGTGAATGAGAGGCAGATATGTAAAGCGCTTTGGTGGCCATTGGTCTGTGAAAACGCTATATAAATGCAGTCCATTTACCATTTACCATAATGCAAGTCAATGGCTACCATCACTTTTAGTTGCATTATATGAATCATCAAGGACTTTGGTTTCAGCTAAAAATCCTCTTTAAAGTTCTACTGAAGAAAAAAAAAAAGACACCAACATCTT